>JAJIBD010026522.1:0-14202 GCA_021461705.1 Cryptotis parvus
CAGGCACTGGTAGAACTTTAAAGAAAGAAAACAAACAACCCCATCAAAAATGGGGAGACAAAAATGACCAGAAACTTCAGCAGGGAAGAAATTGAAGAGCCAAAAAATATATGAAAAAATGCTCATCATCACTGATCATCAGAGAATAACATCAAAACAACAATGAGATACCACTTTACACCACAGAGACTGGCACATATTCAAAAGCAAGAACAACAAGTGCTGGCGTGGGTGTGGGGAAAAAGGGGACACTCATCCATTGTTGAGTGAGAATGCCAGCTAGTATAGCCTTTCTGGAAAACAATTTTGGACATTCCTCCAAAGACTAGAAATTGAACTCCCCATTTGACCCAGCCTACCACTCCTGGGAATCTACTGGGAAACCCAAAATACGCCCAGCGGAAACACCATCCCTACTTTTATGTTCATAGCAGCATTATTCACAATAGCCAGAATCTGGAGAAACCAGAGTGCCAAAATCGTGACTGGATAAAGAAGCTTTAGTACATCTACACAATGGAATACTATGCAGCTGCTAGGAAAAATCAGAAGTTATAAAATTTGCCTATAAATGGATGGACATGGAGAAGATTATGTTGAGTGAAATTAGCCAGAAGGGAGAGAGACAGATACAGAATGACTGCATTTATTTGCATGACCTAAATATATATGTATATTATGATACCAATATCCAAGGTCAAGTGAAACATATATCAGGAAGGTCTTGTCAAAGGTGGAAATTATCACAAGCGTGTGGGAGTCAGAGGCTAGGTAAGACAGAAAATGGAACAGTGTGCTAACAATTGTGAGAAAGTACTACCAACCTAGAACTGAGCATTAAATACAGGCAAAAGATACACATGACAACCCTTTATGTATGTTCTGTAATCCATAGTCTGGAGGAAGGAAAGAGAAAGAGAGAGAAATGGAAAGAAATAAGAACCTGCCATGGAGCAGGGCTTGGGGAGGGGAGGAACCGGGGATGTTGGTGGTGGGGAGAGATGGGCACTGGTGGCGGGATGGGTGCTGGAACACTGTATGACCAAAACCCAATATGAACTTTTTAATTGTATATCTTTGTAATTGTATATCTCACTGTGGTATAATAAAATACTTTAAAAAAAAACAGAAACAAGGAAGTGAGTTCCTAGTGGCCCACTTAGTTCTCCCTGGGCAGCTGGCGGTTCAAAAAGAATGATTCTGTATTCCTCCTCCACCCACTTCCCACTTGAAGGTAAGTCAGAGCTGTGGATGCCACTACTCTCGTTTTCTTTAGTCCCGTAAATGGTAAGAAATGAACCACCCCAAAATAGTCTTTTAAAAAGCAGAGTGAAATACATTCACTTGCTGAGTGAATATTTCAATAAATTTATAGGACTAATTCCAAATGAATTTTAATTTTATTTATTCTGTGGGGTGCTTGGACCACACCTGAGTTTGTGCTCCTGGCCTGTGCTAGGGTCACTCCTGACAGTGTGTGGAGGGATTGTATGTGGCACTCACCGATCAAACTAAAGTTGTACATCAAGACAATGCCTTTCACATGCATGTAATAATAATTACATGTGTATCTCAGTTCTAACACACAGCTCCTTTGCGCCACTTGAATATGATGCCTTCTAATAACTTGCGTAAACAAAAAAAAAAAGGTCTAAGTGCATTAGAAAGGCAAGGAATTATTTAAGAAAATGCATAGGGACCAAGAGATACTCCAATGCTAAGGCACATGCCTGGCAGATTCGATTCCCAGAACGCAAGGGTCACCCCCTGGATCTATCACTGAGTTCAACCTGAAGGTCCCTAAGAACACCATCAGATGCAGCCCCTAAAGCCTAGCACTGCAGAAGGGAGGCCGGGCAGCTCACAGGCGTAACTGGCACAAATTCTTAGGTCTTCCATTGAACCATTTGGCCCAACCTGGCTGAAAATCGCTGTCTGAAAGTATGACATTTAGGATCTCAACCAGTGGTTCCTTAAAAAATGTATTGTGTCCCATGTTTGTAGTTGGGAAAAAAGCACTTGTACTTAACACACGGCCGAGTGCTTAAATTAAAAAAATAATGCAATACTGCAGTGTAGAGGGACAAATATCAAGGTAAGTGCTTTGGGAGAAATATTAAATAAAGCACTCAACCTCTATGAGGAAGGAAATGAGAAAAGTCACAAATATACCAAAGGAGGGGGAGAAGCAGGGATAAATGTAGATCATCAGAACATTCAAAATAACACCACTCAAATAAAAATGGCTTGATAATACTGTGAAAATTTCAAATTACAAAATTTAATTAAAGGGTAGAAAATTAAAAAATTTGAAAAGAGGCTATCTTGGCCTATTTCAGGAAATGTCCAAGATTTTAAGAATCACCAAGGACTGTGTATGGAGGGTAAGATAACTGACTTATGCTACAAAAAAATCCAGGTACTTTAGGTGGTAGCTGTGTCGCTTAGAGAAGGTTAGGACTTTGTTCCCGGCCTCTGTTACCGGTTAGACACAGACTTATTTCCACAGGGGAAGGTCTTGAGAAATTGCCATTATAGAAATGAGGAGAATCTGAAAACCTCCAGAACCTATTCCAGGTCAACTATCGAGGGTGGGTCATGTTGACTGTGATTGCAGGACCCTGAATCTGACTGATGGAAACACTTCACTTCTGCCGGACTCCTCCCAGGCCACATTATGTCTCATCATAAGAAAAATGCACTCAAACTATGCGGTACTGTTCAAAACGCCAGGAATACTCAAAATTACTGCCATCAACAAGAAAAACCTGAAGACTGCCACGTACCAGAGTGTAAAGATGTAGTAGCTAAATATAACACAGTACTTGGGAGGTATCCTTTAAGTCAAAGGGCTCCATGGAAAACTGACCAAAATCTGAATCCAAGTATCATATCCTTACTTGAGATTTAAGCAACATAACTGTGTGAGAACAGGAAGCTGTAACTGAAAACTGAACTGTAGGGCATACACACAATCCGCTATCCTTACTTCCTTTCCACAAATCCTAATACCGAACTGTAAACACAGAACTAGAAATCTAAATTTGTAAACCTAAACTGTTTTGTATTAAAAAAGTCATAAATCATAAAACACAGGGTTCAGCAACAACAAACCACTAAGATCTAATACAAAGCGGGGTGAGCAGATGGCTTCAGAGCTGGATTATTTAAACAGAAGATGTTCTGTGGAGAGGGTCTCCACCGCACGCTGACCAAATGGTGAAAATATGACCCCAGACAGTCCAGAACAGCTACATCCAGGGGAGATAGGTAAAGGCCACTAGAGTCAATACTTCCCTGCCTTTGCAACTCCAGTCCCCCCAGAGCTGAGGAACCCGCAGGGAAGTGGAGGAGGGAGACCTAACTGCAGTAGCCACCCCACACACCACCCTGGCTACAGGGGAGGCAGGAACTATTGGCAGCAGAACAAGCTCCATTTGTGGGCTCTCTGCAGCAAATCTTTGGTTGGAAAACACCCCTTCCTCTCCTGTTGGGGCCATCCTGTGGAGGAATGTAAGCCCGGACTTCCTGTCTCTACTAAGCATAGCTCACCTACAGACTGAAGGCTATGTGTCAGGCCATCGTGGACAAAGGACAGCCAGACATTACATGCCACCTACTATCATATTGTGAGTGACTGTTACTGGAACTGTGGCGTGACTGGCCACCCCACAGCTCTGATGTCTCTTCCTGTCTGTACCCCATGGAGCGTCCAAGTGTGGAACTCATCTATGAACACTGGGACCACATCTGAGGGATGGGAAGTGGCAGAGTTGAGGGCAGCTTTAGAAATGCTGATAGAGGTTGGAGGCTAAAAGGGGCAGTGAAGTGACAGACCTTGTCCTTTGGCTGAGACATCAGCAGCCTCCGGAAGGATCAAAGTTGTGACCACCCAACCTTGACAGCCTGTCGCTCCCACCTACTGTCTTATCTGGAACTAGAGCTATATCACTGCCTTAAGACTGCATATTTGTCATAAGGATATGACCATACAAAATACCAGAAAATTCAAATAGTGCCAAGTGTAGGTAAAATGTTACCCCACAAAAGAAGGTTAAGAAAGGAACAGTTGGACAGTCATGACAATATTAGTTGAAAAGAAGAAGAAAAGCAAGGATTACAAAGAGAAGAAAATCACGAAAAGCTTGGTACCAAAACAATAACAATAGCTAAACAAATAGCTTTACAATAGAGAGAATCAGACCAAACAAGGAGGAGCAGGACCTGTTCCATGGCGCAGAGTTGAGCTGCGAGAGAGAGTGATTCAGTGTCTTTACGCCTTACCCTCCTGCTGGGATGTCTGCTGTCATTTTCCCTGTTGTTTTATTCTAGATTAAAACTTATTGTTTTTAATTCTATACATGCATGTTTTAGATTTACACTTACAGTATGATTTTAGATTTGCAAAAATGGGGGTGGATAGTTCACGATAACAGTACTTATTTGAAGAAGAGATCTACCGAGTTTTACAGATCAATGAAGCAAGAATTTATTACCACCAAATCAAACTACTCACGAAAAAGGATGCTTATAAAATAAAGGCAATCTCACCTAGAAGCATTAAGAAGCAAAATTATAAAAGGGGAGACATGGAGGTGGGTAATAAAATGTGACCCCTGTAGAACTATAAAATCAAATTGCCCATTAGGTAACAAGTATAAAAAATCATAATAACTACAGGGGAAAGGCCAGAGCAAAGTCTATTGATAAACTATAGTAAACTGGAAAAAGAAATTCACATAAAACACAGAGGGAGGGACTGAGCGTGGTGGTCGTTTTGCGAAGGTACATTCCAAACACCGCAGCGGCTGGCCCAGCCTGGCGGGTTCGATCCCAGCATCCCATATGGTCTACTCAGGCACCGCCAGGAAGTAATTCCTGAGTGCAGAGTCAGGAGGAGAAACCCCTGAGCATTGCGGGTGTGACCCCCCAACAAAAAGCAAAAAAAAAGAGGAGAAATGGTAAGAACATAAGAAAACATGAGAATAATAAATGGTAATGATAAATCAATATCTATAACAAATCAAATGGCAATAAATACTTATATTTAATAATTGCCAATGCTGGGGACTAGAGTTCACCAATTAAAGGCATTTTGTGAATGAATGAGGACAAAAAATAAATCTTAGCACATTAATTTAGGAAGAATATCTTAGTTTTACCAAATGGCTTCGTAGTGAAAGGAAATACAATTTTACAAGCAAATGACAACCTAAGAAAGAAAATACAGCTATATTGTAACTAATAAACTCAAACTCTTAGTAAAAGGAAATACAATTTTACAAGCAAATGACAACCTACAAAAGGAAAATACAGCTATATTTGTCAGATAAGTCTACCACCAAATAAAGGGATAATGAAGCGGAATTCACAATTAAAACCTCACTAACATACATCCAAAGGATGCCTAAAACTGAGAAAATTAAGCTAAGCAAGTATTAGCAGCCAAGACATGAGTTGAATAGCTTCACACATTATTAATGGGAACCCAAAAGGCTAGACCAGTCAACATTCCCACCAACAATGGATGAGAGTACCTTTCTCCTACCATCCCATTACCAGCGCACATTGTGCTTGCTCTACTGCTATAGGAGGCCAGGCTGGGCGATGGGAGGAAATCACAGAACATGGATGGTGGAAAAATGCTCTTGCCTATGGCCAAGATCGTGCTGAAGCATTATACGTCCCCCAGCCAATCATGAACAGCTTTGTAAATGTCATCCCACAGTGGTATAGTAGAAAAAAACTAAAAAATCCGTAAAACAAATGGGAACCCAAGTAACCCTTTCAAAGGTTTCAGTTTAACAGGATAGGCATATACCAGTCATTTGGGGGTAGAATGTGAGCAAGGACCATGACTGGCAGTATTCAGGGCTTACTCCTGGTTCTGCACTCAGATATCATTTTTAGAAGGGGTCAGGGACCATATGGGTACCAGGAAGATCTGGGTCACCATGAGCAATACAGGATTTCAACCGTGTATTGGAAATTCTGTACCTCAACCATTTCATTACCATTTCATTCTTAAAGCAGTAGAAGTATGACTATATAAATTGATAGGATTACTTACCCGTGTGTTAGTTACTTGTTATGCCAAAAACCCCAGTAACAATTACTTATGGACCTCAGGTTCCTGACCTGAATAATGGTCTCCGGCTCCTCCTGTCCCACTGGGAGCAAGTAGATGCCCTTGGGTTTACATTTGCTTGTGACCAGTTAATGGAATGTACTAGTGCTTACTCGAGGAAACAAATCAGTCAGACAATGAGAGAGACAGTGATACAGTGATACTTATCAATGATAATCATGTATAGGATTACTTATATGGGCCTAAAGGAAAAAATAAAGTAAATGTCCATCTTTAGTGTAATTAACCTATGACACAAAAAAGTACTCAGCAATAAAATGAAAGAACTACCAATGCTTATTCTACTACAATGCAGAATAATAATACATTTGCTTGCTAGAATGGTAACTTTGGGGCCAGTGTGCATAATACAATGGTTAATTCTTGCATGGTATTTTCAGTTCCATCTTCAAATGGTCCCCTATGCACCTTCAGGAATGATCCTAGACCACAGACAGATATAAGCCCTGATCTCATGGCTGGGTGAGCCCCCAAAACAAGAGAACAGACACAGACTAAAATTATAGCCAATTACTCGCTTATATAAATTTTATATGCAAACTTCGTATATAAAACTTCTACAACGATTAGAGCAAATTCTTCTTTGCTTGGGATAAAGATGGAAGGAAGGATAGATTACAAATAGGCTTAAGGAAATCTGGGATAATGGATATGTTCTTCATCCAGTTGTAATAAAATGCAAAAATCATGAAATTACACTTACATTTAAACCTATATTTAACTTGTTTTGACCATTTAGACCAGTAAACAATTGGTGGAATGTGGTATGTGAGTGATAAATAAAGGAGTATTCAAGATCCCCTAATGAGAGACTACAAACACTATTGGAACAACCCCCCCGGAAAGCCAATAAGGAAGTATGGGAAGAGAAAAGAAGTACAAGATGCATATTTATCTTAAAACAAAGTTATTCTGCAGAAAGATTTAGGAATTTAATCATGAAAGCATTATGTGTGGAATAAAACAGATTAGAATATTATAAAACTATAGTTAGAAGCTTCCTAAGAATGATAGAAAACACAGAAGCCATAAGCATACAATTGATAATATCTAATATTTAAAAGCATATATTATACTTGTAACTATTCAATAATAGTGTGATTATAGCAAGTAGCTGTTATTTTACACCACTGCCACATACCGAAGTTTTTTGGTTTTGGAAGCATGGGGCTCCCAAGCGATGCTAAAGAGATCTGCAGGACTCCCCTTTAGGATTCTCAGCTGATATCTTACAGGTTCAATGGGAAAGGGCTGAAAAATGCCATTCCATGGAGCCCCACTGGGCGTGAGGATAGCTGGGCCACCTGGTGTATATTTGAGTTCTCGGTTTTGCCAAGGTTAAACAAGGGACCACGTGGTACTCTGAATTGAACTAAGCTTATGCGCATGCTAGGTGTGTGACCTAACCACTGGGCCTCTCCCGGACTTTGTACTTTTTATTAATTTTCACACCAAGGTAAGCGGGCTTTATTCTGCAACCGGTCTCCAGTTCCATATGGTCCTGTGTATACCGCCTGGAACAATCTTTGAGAACCAACCATGTCAGGAGTAGCCACGGGACACTAGTGCGGTGGGAGCCTCCCCCAAAAGGTCCATATTGAGTGACAGGAGACAAACTGTTTGTGGATCGGTTTTGCTGTATCAGGACCTCTGTTAGTTCATAAAAGTGGTATCTTATGCACAGCTTTTAGTCTCTCGAATCTCTTGCCACCACAGATAGTGTTGACTATTAAAGCATCTTCATGTCCTGTCCCTGCATTGCCACTCAATGTAGATTCAAGGAACCTGGCGCTGCCTCCCTTGGGCCCTCTACTCCTTGTACCCTTTCCTTCAACCCTTCCCCACCTTCCGCTGACCAAACATCATATCACTGTCTTCCCGTTCATCGATTATAATGAAGCTAGGAGCTGTGCTTTTATCTCCATATGTCCTGTCTCATAAGTAGGCAAGGGCACCTGCTAACCAGGAGTTCTCAGAGCCTCAAACCATTCCATCCAGGTCATGGAATGAGGTCTATAATTGTTACTAATTATTTGGCATATCAAATACAACACGGGTGGCTTGCCCAGGCTCTGCATTACAGTGCTTTCCTCTTATAGTCATATTTAACCTATTGAATTAAAACATAGAAAGGAAAAAAGCAAACTGAAAACAGAATGTTGACTGACCAGCCACCTTTTCAAGAGGCTTGTCTACATTCTCTGGGCGTTTCTTCCTCTGCTATTACACCAAAGTTGCAAGGTAGGTTACTAACAGCACCTTTGAGTTGCAACCTGATGCTCTTTTTAGGCAGTTTAGAGATGACTACAAAGAGTAGCAGCCTGCTGCACCTGCAGCAGAGTCTGTGGCTTCCCACGTTGTCTTTGATATGCCAAATACCAATATTAAATCTCTAGACCTCATTCAGATGGATTGGGGAGGAATATCATTTCTGAACAAGCTGAGTACACATAGAATACTAGCTGAGATGCGGACACATGGAAGATCTATTGCTGGTGCCATATCAGACTAATCGATGATGAGCAGGAAGACAGCATGATGAACAAAGCTGTTAATCTATACAGAGTTCCACGCACACAATGTTTCAACCCTCCACCAGAGTCCCAATGGAATTTTCTATTGCCATTTTTTTAAAAAAAATACTAAAAAATACAAAGGATAAATATAACTTGGTGTGATTCAACTTTCATGAACTTAAAAAAAAAAAGCTATTCAGGGGCCAAAGGGGTGCAGGAAGCATATGGAAGTTAATGAACTTGAGTTTCAAATCCTGGCACCACATGCGGTCCAGCTGAGCACTGCCGAAGTTACCTGCAGAGCACAGAGCTACAAAAGCAGGTAAGAACCGCCAGGTATGCGCCACTTCCCAATTGCTCCCCCAACAAGCAGACAGAGCTCACCACTAGGTATGAAGAAGCGAGAAAGATGTTCTGGTCAGTGTTGTTTTAATTAGCTTGGCTAGTAAACGGGAGCACTTAAATTTTATCATTGGTAAATCTGATATTAATATAAGGCAATATGTGACCATTAAAATAGGATAAATAATATAATACATTGATGCACAGACTTTTACCCACACATTGTAAAATAGATGCAAGATTGAATAGTTAGTATGCTTAACATTTTTCTTTCTAAAATAAAAAGAAGAGCTTTTTTGGTAGGAAAATACTATGCAGTTAACTGTAAGACATGCTATTATGGGCGACCTTTCCATTCTACGTTAGATGTACTGTGCTATGTTAAGTCTTTATAAGCATATATTGTCTTTGTTGCAAGGAAAAACTCTATAAATATTCTCAATACCAGCTTGTCCCTTATTAAACACACACAATTAGTGTTCCTACAGTCTGGTGCCTCTCATAAATCAAAATGCAGTTTCACTTGCTAGAGCTATTTAAAAGCTCTTCTTTCCCCATAAATCCTGTAAACTACTTTAACACATCAGATTTCAGTTGAGTCAAGCCTTTTGGCTCTAATGGAGTAACATAAATTTGATAGTTCTGAATCCATTGCAAGAAAACAAGTGGAACATGCAAATGCAAATGTGAGTCAATTTTGCTATTTTATTTAATCAGAGCATAAAACTTTTTTTGCTGACATTTCCCACTTTTCGAAAAACCGTATAAGCCATGCTATCTTGTGCATGTGTAAAACTTCATGGGATGCAAGGTGCAGAAGATTTAAAAAACAATAATATTCAGTACTTAGATATGAGAATCGAAACAGACTCTGCAGATTCTTGGTGTATATGACAAGTTATTTAACTTGGTTTCCATCCAACAAAACAGCATTTTGTTTCAATGAGTGTTAGCCTGATGACCATAGTAAGCATTTAATTAGTTTTACATCAAACTTGGCCCCCCAAAGAAAGGGGAAAATGTGACTAAGTGTCCCCAGTTACCCAAAGATAGGAAAGAAACTGGGATCAGATAATACCCCAGCCATGGTCCAAATTCAGAGAAGCGAAGCAACTGCCCTTTCATTTCACACTGGTGCCTTCATTTTCCCTCCATCATCAATGAACAAGAGTAATTTATGACCACAGACTAGGAAGGCAGGATCTGGATAACAACGATTCGAGTTTCACCTCTCTCATTTGTTCACTAATCAGAGATAGAGAAGCTAAAGCGGGTACAAAGTACTGGAGCGAGTAGAGTTATAGGTCAAGGTGGTTTCTTTCGGTGGAAGCCCATAACGTACCTGTAACTGGGGAGAGTAAGACTAGGGGAAATCACTCACTGAAGTGCTAATAACTGCCTCTTCTTTGCTGCAGGCAATGTACTAAGCAGCAACATGTTCTAAAAGTGGTAGTGAAATAAAAGCTAAAATAAATCACGAAATTCATCATTTAAAATGTTTATATAGTCCAATATATTCAAGCATCAAGAATTCAAAGCTACCAATCAGCTATAAGAAAGTCAATTAGCCACAGAGACAGGCTTGGAGGAAAGCGAGGACCATTGGTGTAGAGGCATTGCTGGTGAAGGGATGAGGTGCAGCATTGTATGGAGTGAGACCCAAACATTAACAATTTTCTAACTGTGTATCTCATGGTGATTTAATTTTAAAAAGAAAACCAAGAAAGATCGACTACTTTAACTCTTTTCTTCTGAAAACTGATATGTTTTGACATTCGAGAGTATGCATCTCAATTTGAACTAGCCACACACTTTGTGAGTCAGAATGCTATATGTCACCAGCCTTGACAGTGAAAAGTACAAGGGACTATGAGGGGCAAACAAAGCAAAAACATAAGCAATGGGAATAACACAGATGGAAGGTTACGCAAATACTTATAAGAGTCACAGACCCTCCCATAAAAACAATGTCCCTCCTCTTCCCCATGCCAAGTTTTCAGTTTCCTCAAAATGCTTAACTCAGGAGATGGGTTCTACTGAATTCTACCTCATCCCACTGTCTAGGATCGAATCATTCCCTTCACTTGTCTGCAGCGACTTCTCTTGTTACAAATCTCCACAATCAATTAATAAAAATGAGGAAAAGCCCACACTCTTGGAAGAACATGATTTAATATTTTGGCGCCCATCTGTATTATATTCTTATCCCATAAGAAGAAAGTAATATTTTCTTAAAGAGTTACAGCCTGAAACAAAACTAAAAATGATGATGACATAAATGTCAAGTTAACAATGACTTGGAAGAAGTCATATGTAGCACACTCTCAATGTACTCAGTAACTGAGACTTACCTAACTATACTTTAGGAATCTTTTCCTTATTAAATGCTATCTTAATGAATATCTTTCAAGTGGATCTTTCCTTATTAAATGCTTCTTATAACAGTGGAATCCATTCAGTGGATTTTTGTGATAAATGCTATCTTAATGAATATCTTTACATGTTTCTCCACTGGGCGTTAGTTGTACAGAAGCTAACTATCAGTTATACCCTAAGTTTACAGCTAATGACTAATTTTCTTAGTTTTAATCGTTTTATCCGATAACCAAGTAAGTTTCTAATTACATAACTTCAGTTTATTGAATTCAGTATTAACAGATTACCCAATCAAATTGTAGAGAATTTTTGCAAATACAAATTATGTAACATCTACTATTATATCCATGCAATTGACATAAATAAATATAATAATGTGTGTGTGTGTGTGTGTGTGTGTGTGTACATAGTATGATACCAATATCAAAGATCAGGCGAAACATGGATCAGGAGGTCTTGTCAAAGGTAGAAATTATCAAAAGATGAATGGGAGTCAGAGGCTAGGTAAGATAGAGAATGGAACAGTGTGCTAATAATTGTTCAAAGTACTAATACCAACCTAGAACTGCACATTAAATACAAGCAAAAGATACACATGACAACCTCTTAATGTATGTATTGTAATCCACAATGTGGAAGGAAGAAAAAAGAAAGAGAGAGAGAAAGAGAAATATAGAACCTGCCATAGAGGCAGCTAGGAGTGGGGAGGGAATCGGGGACATTGGTGGTGGGAAATGGCACTGGTGGAGGGATGGAGTGCTGGAACACTGTATGACCAAAACCCAAATATGAACATCTTATGAACATCTTGCTAACATATGTAACATCTAGCAATAAGTATACATCTTTATGTATATTTAATATTTACATGCTAAATATACGTAAAACACTTAAAGTACATATTTTAACAGTACCATATTATCCATGTGTAAGAGCAAATGTGGTATACAACAGAAATTACCATAACCTAAAGGTAGACAATAAATAAATTTTAACTGGAAAGAGTAAGCATTTTGAAATTGCAATCAAATATTGTATTCAATTTTACATTATCATGCTCAAGTGCACAACAGATTCTTATTAATGGCACGATGAATATACACAAGCAAATTCTTGAACTTAGCAAAGAAACTGTCATCTTAACATACTGTGAGAATCAATTCACATTGGATGGGTTGCAACTAGAATGAAGCAAAGTAATTCTGAAAGCCTGATGAATGTACCAGATTGTAAACGTTTCTTAAATATAATATACTGCACTATGGCTGGTGTCCACGGTGATTAAATCCTTTGGAAATATATGGTCATAAGAAAATTCGTCTAGAAAGATACACAGTTGACTTGAAAGATTTACTAAGAATCGACATTAACTGCTATTCTGGAGGAACTGTTAAAACTATATAATTGTCAAACTAGTATATTGCTAATCGCATTTTTTATTGTTAACATTTGCCACTGAAATTGCTCTTTAATTGTTTGTTTTGGAACAAACACATAAATACCATGACAGCAATATTTTGGCACATATTGGAAAATCTGCCATGAATAAAGATTTTTTGTAATAAAATACAGTTTGCGATATTACTTGACATTTAAGATGATTTACAAGTGGAGCCACAAACATAAACCGCACGATAAAATGGAGAAATTAGAGTTAAACTGGAAATCCAAAGGCTAATCCATTCAAATTCATACACCAGATTTCACATAAAGCATCTACAACTCAGTTTTGAAAGCAGTGAAGCGAGAAAGCCAAGACTGCCTTTCCTCCGGCTCCTCAGGCAACTCTGTACCAACAACCAACCCAGGGCTTCTAATGGCTGACACTCGACAGGAGCCCACATATCAAACAGATCCAGGTTACCTCATGCTGTAGACCCTGAGGACTGCATATGAAACTCCACTCAGAGTTTCTGAACCTCTGCTCCTGCCAGCACAGCTGTCTTGTGCTGGTAACCAAAGTGAAAGCCAATCATGTTGGGCCAGGGGTAGGAAAAAGATCTGCTACTTCTTCTTGTAAGCAACCAGCTAGCAACCCCCACCACCACCACCTCCACAGACCAATAAGCCCAGAGTAGAAACACTTGCAGCTACAGCTCAAGGATTAAAGAGGTTACTGCTCTGTGTCTTGGGCACAGCATTAGAATTCCTAAGTTCTTGGGGGCCTGTGCAATAGTGCAGCAAAAGAGATGGGGCTTTTGCCTTGCATATGGCTGGCCAGTGTTATTCGATCCCGGCATCCCATATGGTCTCCGAGCACCGCCAGGAAGAATTAATTAGTGAAGAGAGAGCCAGGTGTAACTCCTGAGCATTGCTGAGTGTGACCCAAAAAAGAAAAAAAAAAGGAATTCTTCGGCTCCTATAGCAGACCTTTGGTTTTCCTTTTTAGTCTCTTCCCTGCGCCCCCTTTGGTTTGTCAAAGGCTACCCAGACCCAGCTTTTCAGCCTGTAATGAGAGACCATTATAAACGCACATCACCCTAAGCTCGGAGGTTCACACTACAACTCTTAGCTGATCAATCTACCATCTCACTGTTTACTCCTTACAGCTTCTGGGGGTGGGGTCTAAAATAACTGGCTGACGCTATGATTTGAAACACTGGTAGCGTTAATTTTAGAGAGACTAAACAATCTTGAAGAACACTCGTTATTTGCGGAAAATAAAACAAGGAACCGAGAGCTATAAGATAAGACCTGCAAAATGTGGTCGTACACCACCCCCTTCTGCCTCACTCCCTGGGCTTTTCTTGATCCTGAGACTCCTGGTGCTTTTGCTTGATTCAACAGGACACTGAATTTCAAATTCTGTTCCTTCAACTT
>JAJIBD010026523.1:0-129984 GCA_021461705.1 Cryptotis parvus
TCAGTTCTAGGCTGGCATTACCATTTCCAACAATTATTAGCACACAGGTCCCTTCTCTATCTTACCTAGTCTCTGACTCCCACACACTTTTGGTAAATTCCAACCACTGTTGAGTCCTCCTGGCCCATGTCTTGCCTGGCCGTGGATATTAGTATCATACTTCTTTTTATATCCCTCAAATGAATGCAGTCATTCTATATCTGTTCTTTTCCTTCTTACTAATTTTACCCAGCATGATACTCTCCATCTCAGACCAGAATTATGACTCCGCAAGATTGTGGTGGTTCGCAGATCTATTTTACTTTAGACTAATCTCTTTCCCCATTACTGCTTGTGCTTGGTCACCATGAATCTCAATGAAACTTAAGGAAAATCTGCTTCAATGCTTGTTTCTCATCCTTTGTATGACCATGATCCCTTTTTGACCTTGTTTTCTTCCTGTGGTAACCCCCCACTGTACTGGCTGGTCCTCCTAGTCATTTTTTTTTTAAATTTTTTATTATACCACAGTGAAACATACAATTACAAAGGTGATCATAGTTGGTTCTTGGTAATACAGTATACCAGCACCCATCCCTCCACCAGTGCCCCATTTCCACCACCAATGTACCCCACCCCCTCCTGCCCACCCCCCATGCTGCCTTAATACCAGGTACCCCAGTTTTCCTCTCTTTCTCTCTCTGTCTCTCTCTCTGTCTCTGCATCTCTCTGCCTCTTATTTTACACATTGTGGCTAGCCCTGCAGGTATTTAGAGTTTATCACTTAAGTCTCTGTGTATATTCAATGGTGAGTCTTAATCTGCCATTACCATTTCCCACATTTAGTAAAACACTGGTATCTATTTATGTCGTATTAATGAATGCAGTCATTCTATATCTGTCCTTTTCCTTCTGACTAATTTCACTCAGCATGATAGTCTCCATGTCCCTCCATTTGCAGGTAAATTTCATAATGTCATCTTTTCTGACAGCCGCATAGTATTCCATAGTGTAGATGAACCACAGTTTCTTTAGCCAGTCCTCTGTTCTCGGGCATTTAGGCTGTTTCCAGATTCTAGCTATAGTGAATAGCGCAGAGATGAATAAAGAAGTACAGATAGTGTTTCTGCTATGTGTTTTTCGGTCTCTCGGGTATATTCCCAGGAGTGCTATTGCTGGATCAAATGGGAGCTCAATATCTAGTTTTCGGAGGAATGCCCATATTGTTTTCCAAAAGGGCTGGACCAGTCGGCACCCCACCAACAGTGGATCAGAGTCCCTTTTTCCCCACATCCACGCCAGCACCGGTTGTTCTTGCTGTTTTGGATGTGTGCCAGTCTCTGTGGTGTGAGATGGTACCTCATTGTTGTTTTGATTTGCATCTCCCTGATGATTAAAGATGAAGAACACTTTTCATATGCCTTTTGGCCATTCGAATTTCTTCTTTTTGGAAGCTTCTGTTCATTTCTTCTCCCCATTTTTTGATGGGGTTGGCTGTTTTTTTTCTTGTGGAGTGCTACCAGTGCCTGATATATCCTGGATATTAACCCTTGTCAGATGGGTATTGGGTGAATATCCTTTCCCACTCTGTGGATTGTCTTTGTATCTTGGTCACCGTTTCTTTTGAGGTGCAGAAGCTTTTTAGTTTTATATAATCCCATTTGTTTATCTTTGCTTCCATTTGCTTGGTCAGTGGTGTGTCATCTTTAAAGATACTTTTCGCTTTCGATGTCGTAGAGCCGCTTCTCCTATGTTTTCTTCGATGTACCTTATAGATTCATGTCTGATGTTGAGATCTAGAATCCATTTTGATCTGACTTTCGTGCATGGCGTTAGAAGGAGGTCTAAGTTCATTTTTTTACATGTAGCTGCCCAGTTTTCCCAGCACCATTTGTTGAAGAGGCTTTCTTTGCTCCACTTAATATTTTTTGCTCCTTTATCGAAGATTAAGTGGTTGTATATTTGAGAATGTGTTTCAGGATACTCAGTTCTATTCCACAGGTCTACAGGTCTGTCTCTATACCAATACCACACTGTCTTAATTACAACTGCTCTGTAGTAGAGCTTGAGGTTGGGGAAAGTGATACCTCCCATCTTCTTTTTCCCAAGGATTGCTTTAGCTATTCGTGGAGTTTTATTATTCCATACAAATTTCAGGAGTGTTTGTTCAATTTCTTTGAAGAACATCATGGGTATCTTTATAGGGACCGCATTGAATCTGTATAAAGCTCTAGGGAGTATTACCATTTTGATAATGTTGATCCTTCCGATCCATGAGCAGGGAATATGTCTCCATTTCCTCAGGTCTTCTTTTTATTTCCTGAAGTAACGTTTTGTAGTTTTCTTTGTAGAGATCCTTTACATTCTTTGTCAAACTGATTCCTAGGTATTTGATTTTCTGCGGCGCAATTGTGAATGGGATAGTTTCTTTAATGTCCCTTTCTTCTCTTTCGCTGTTTGCATATAGGAAGGCCATTGACTTTTGGGTATTGATTTTGTACCCTGCTACTCTGCTATAGGAATGTATTATTTCTAGGAGCCTCTTGGTAGAGAGTTTCGGGTTTTCCAGGTATAATATCATGTCATCTGCAAATAGTGATAACTTGGCTTCTTCCCTTCCTATCTGGATGCCCTTAATGTCTTTTTCTTCCCTGATTGCTATAGCAAGTACTTCCAGTACTATATTGAATAGAAGTGGTGAGAGTGGGCAGCCTTGTCTTGTCCCTGATCTTAAGGGGAAGGCTTTCAGTTTTTCCCCATTGAGAATGATGCTCGCTGTGGGCTTGTAGTAGATGGCCTGGATTATCTTGAGGAAGGTTCCTTCAATCCCCATTTTACGGAGAGCTTTCATCATGAACGGGTGTTGGATCTTGTCAAATGCCTTCTCTGCATCTATTGATATGATCATATGGTTTTTATTTTTCTTTTTGTTGATATGATGTATTATGTTGATTGATTTGCGAATGTTGAACCATCCTTGCATTCCCGGGATGAATCCCACTTGGTCATGGTGTATAATCTTTTTGATGACTCTTTGGATTCTATTTGCTAGTATTTTGTTGAAGATCTTAGCATCTGTATTCATCAGGGAGATTGGTCTGTAGTTTTCCTTTTTTGGTGGCATCTTTGTCTGCTTTGGGTATCAGGGTGATATGTGCCTCGTAAAAGCTATTTGGGAGTGTTTTTGTTTCTTCAATTTGTTGGAAGAGCTTAAAAAAAGAATTGGGAGTAGGTCCCTCTTTAAAGGTTTTGTAGAATTCACTGGTGAATCCATCTGGACCTGGGCTTTTGTGTTTGGGGGAGACTTTTTGATTACTGATTCTATTTCTTCGATGGAGATAGGTTTGTTGAGGTATTCCAAATCTTCTTGTTGCAGACTTGGGAAGCTATAGGAATTCAGGAATTTGTCCATTTCTTCTAGGTTTTCTTGTTTTGTGGCGTACAGGCTCTCATAGTAATCTCTGATGATCTTTTGAATTTCTGTGGTTTCTGTTGTGATGTCCCCCTTTTCATTTCTGATTCTATTTATTTGGGTTCTCTCTTTTCCCTTTTCTTACAAGTCTTGCAAGTGGTTTGTCAATCTTGTTTATTTTTTCAAAGAACCAGCTTTTGGTTTCGTTGATCTTCTGGATTGTTTTTTGACATTCCATCTCATTGATTTCTGCTCTAAGTTTTATTATTTCTTTCTTTCTGCTTGGGTTGGGCTCCTTTTGTTGATCACTCTCTAAGATCTTAAGTTGTGAAGTCAGACTGTTTATGATGGCCTTTTCTTCTTTTCTGATAAATGCTTGAAGAGCTATGAACTTGCCTCTTAACACTGCTTTTGCTGTATCCCACAAGTTCTGGTAATTCGTGTCTTCAGTCTCATTTGTTTCCAAGGAATCTTTGGATTTCCTCTTTGATTTCTTTTATGACTTGCTGGTTGTTCAGCAGTGAGCTGTTTAGTTTCCAGGTACTTGTTATTGGTCTCCGTTTTTGTGTACAATTAACTTCTATTTTCAGTGCCTCATGGTCTGAAAAAAGTAGTTGGCACAATTTCTATCTTCTTGATTTTATGGAGGTATGATTTATGGCTCAGCATGTGATCTATTTTGGAGTATGTTCCATGGGCACTGGAGAAGAAAGTGTATTCAGCTTTTTGGGGGTGAAATGTCCTGTATATGTCTACCAGCCCTCTTTCTTCCATCTCCCTCTTTTAGGGCCAGTATTTCCCTTGGTAAGTTTCAATCTTGTTGATCTATCCAGGGTTGATAGAGCAGTGTTGAAGTCTCCAACTACAATTGTGTTGCTGTCAATGTCTTCTTTGAAGTCTATTAGTAGTTGTTTTAGGTATTTTGCTGGCCCCTCGTTGGGTGCATATATGTTTAATAGCGTGATTTCTTCCTGATATATGCATCCCTTGACTATTAAGAAGTGACCTTCACTGTCCCTTCTGACCTTCTTCAGCCTGGAAGTCTATGTTGTCAGATACCAGTATGGATACCCCAGCCTTTTTGGATGGGTTGTTTGAATGAAAGATTGTTTTCCAGCCTTTTATTTTGAGCCTGTCTTTGCTCCGATTGTTCAGGTGTGTTTCTTGCAGGCAGCAGAATGTCGGATTCAATTTTTTGATCCATTGTGCCACTCTGTGTCTCTTAACTGGTGCATTTAGACCATTGACATTGAGAGAGATTATTGTCATGGGATTTTGTGCCATCTTTCTGACTAGGTTGGTTGTTCTTTTGGGTGATGTCTTGTCTTATAATAGATCTTTCAGTCCTTCTTTTTAAGGTTGGTTTTGATTTTACAAAGTTCCTAAGCTGTTGTTTATCCAAGAAGTTGTATATCTGTCCTTCAAATCTGAGCCGAGAGTTTAGCCGGATAAAGAATTCTTGCTGAGGCATTCATTTCATTAAGTTTTTTCACTATATCCCACCACTGCCTTCGGGCTTGGAGGGTGTCTTCTGAGAAGTCTGCTGAAAGTCGAATGGATGCTCCTTTTGTATACAATTTCCTTCTTTGATCTTGCTGCCTGAAGAATTATGTCTCTGTCTATGGCATCCATTACTTTGACTAGGATGTGTCTTGGGGTCTTTCTATTGGGGTCTCTTCTTGCTGGTACGCGTCGGGCTTCTTGGATCTGGATGCCTTCGTCCTTTAACTCGGGAACTTTTCAGCCAGGATGTTTTTAACTGTTTTAATTTCCTTGGGGTTACTTTCTTGTCCCTCTGGGACTCCTATGATTCTTATGTTGTTCCGCCTGGCTTCATCCCATTGTTCTCTATTTCGTTGCTGATCCATTATCCGGTCTTTTTCCATCTTATGTAGATCTCTGAGTGCTTTCTGCAGCTCATCTTCAGTCTCGCTTGATTCTCTCTTCCGCTGCTGTCATCCTACTATTCAGAGCCCCGATTGTGTTTTTCATTTCGCTCTACTGAGTTTTTAAGCGATGATATTTCTATTTGCATGGTTCTCATTTCTGCTCTCATTTCCTCCCGTAGTTTATTGACAGCCCTTTCAACTGCTTCGCTTATGTTCTCCTGTATTTTATTGGACATCTGCTCAATTTTTTTCGTTGAGCTCCTTAAACATCCTACCAATTTCTTCTCTGGTTTCACTGTCAGAGAGATCATGCACATCTGTATTCTTTTTGAGTCTTCAGGGTCGATTCCTTCATCTGTTCTTCGAGCTGGGGATCTGGCGTTGTTTCCCCCATGGTGTTGTGATGTTCAGGGATAGATTCCTCTGGTGTACTGTTTCTTTTTTCTTGAGGGTATTACCTTCCCTTGGTGTTGAAATTCCCTAGTTTTTCTATTAATAAGCGGCCGCTTAGCATGCCACCCGCCCGGCCAGCCACACACCCCAGGGAGGTAGGGTACCTGGAGATGCAGACAGGCCGGTGTGAGAGTTCAAAATGACGGTTTACTTCCGGTTCCGCTCGGACTTCTGGGGTTGTAGTTCCACCTTCTGCCGAGGCCTGGGGCTCTACCACGGCCCCAGGCGCCCGCCCGCCAGCCAGCGCACGGGAGACTCTACCCGAGATGCACACAGGCCGGGGTGAGAGTTCAAAATGACGGTTTACTTCCGGTTCCTCGCTGACTTCTGGGGGTTGTAGTTCCACCTTCTGCCGAGACCTGGGGCTCTACCATGGCCCCAGGCGCCCGCCCCGCCAGCCACACACCCCAGGGAGGTAGGGTACCTGAGATGCAGACAGGCCGGGTGTCTGGTCCTCCTAGTCTTGTTCTGTGATCCTCTACTTTTGCTGTTTTTGCCTGTGGCCCCCAAAGAATACCTGGAGCCCTCCAGTAGAGAGACACTGCTTTAGAATGATGTTAATAGCTGCAAACAGTAGGCAGAGAGAGCTGGAATAGTCAACTGAGTATGTCTGAATGTGTAGTTGGTAAAAGCTGTTACTAGAAACTAATTTGTTGTTTAATGTTGGAATGGACCATGACAAAGACAGTGGTAAATGACCACTGTACCCGAACTGCCTCGCGGAATAGGTAAAGGAACACACATTGTAACCTCTCAGTATCTGTACTACAAATCATAATGCCTAACGGGAGGTTGAGAGAGAGGGAGGGGAAGAGAGGGAGAGAGTGAGTGAGAGAGAAAGTACCTGCCATAGAGACAGACTGGGGAGTGGGGAGTGGCAGAAGAGTAAAGGGGGCACATTGGTGGTGGAAAAAGTGCACTGGTGGAGGGATGGGTGTTGGACCATTGTGTGACTGAGACCCGATCATGAAGAGCCTTCTAACTAAATGGCACAGTGACTGAATTAAAAAAAATACTGGAATGGGAGGAAAGGTGAAGAATTGAGGTGTTCTTGTATGTGTGTGTGTGTTTGGGGTGTATACCCAACAGTGTTTAGGTATTACTTCTGCCTCTGAACTCAGGGAACACTCCTGGCAGTGCTCAGGGGACCATATACAGTGCTTAGGATGGGACCCAGGTTGGCTAAGTGCAAGGCAAGTGTGCCCTACCTGAAGTACAGGATGAGTTTAGTTTTGGAAGCATGATAGAGTTTTGATTGTAACCTACAATTTCAGGGATATCAATAAATATTTTCTAGTGTATGTTCTACTGAATTTTAGTTCTGACAGAATACTAGCCTTTTAATTTCTTAACATGTAATTCATGGAAAAAAGTTATTCCATGGAAAAATTAAGTAAAAAATTGCTTATTGGTAAAAAATCAGGTAAAATAAGTAAAATTATTTATTTATCATAAAAATCAAGCAGGGCATGATAGCCTAATATTTGTTGTAGAGTTCTACAAAGAAGAAGTAATAGAGGGTAGAGCATTTTCAAGAAATGCTTGTCACAAGACATTTCCTTAATTGAGGTTTGATATGCCAAATACCAGTAACAATTATAGATCTCATTCCCATGACTTGATGGAATGTTTTAAGGCTCTTTTTGTTCCTGAATCAGGCAGATGCCCTTGGGCTATCTTGCATGTGATAGGACGTATTGAGCTGTTACTGGTGCCCGCTCGAGTAACCTATGATCTACGGGAAGTCAAGTGATCAAATGATACCATAAGGCTAGGGTTATTAATAATACACATCAGAAAATACTAAATAGACAAAGACTAATGGCCAGTTTAGTATGAAGGCCGAAGATATGTGTTTAGATCTCGTGGAAGGGAGGAATTAGATTATTAAATGTGATAGACACTCAAAGGAATAAGATCCAGTGGTTGGGTTTTGCAGTGTTAGAGAATGGTTTCAGAGGTAGTAGTAAACGTAAGACTGGGAAAATTTTAGCATAAAGTCTCATGTTTTCAAACAACCAGCTGAAATGAAGATAATGTGGTAAGGATTCTGCATTTGAAAAAAATTCTAAAAAACACAGTTGTAGTTAAGTCACAGTCAGGAGAGGACAGCCTCTTATAACTGAAGGAGAGGCAAACTCAAGGGAAATTATACATTTCATTTATTTATTTTTGCTTATTTGCACCAGACCTGGTGATACTCAGGGGTTACTTCTGATTCTTCACTAAAGAATTACTTATGGCTGTATAGGATGCCAAGGATCGAACCTGGGTCAGTCGTGTGCAAGGCAAATACCCTACCAACTCTACTATGGCTCTGAGGCCTCTATTTTTTAATGTAAAGTGGGATGCATTTAGAATGAGAGAAAGAGCTAAAGGAACGATGTAATAAGCCATCGATGTAATAAGTGTTAGGAAAAATATTTACTTTTTCTTTTGGAACATAGATAAAAAGAGGCTTTTAGATTACTTGTTCATCTGTAAAATGAGTTCTTAATATAGAAGTTAGAGATTATTGAAGTTTTTATTTGGGAATAGTTAATTTCTTTTCTTGTGGATGTCAAGAGTGCTTTTCATAGAATAGGATTTGCATACCTGACAGCCCTTAGTAGTATTCCTGCCCACTATTTGAACACTTACAGCCTTGTACCACTGCCGGTGAGTAGAAAAAAGAAAATGAGTCACACCAAATTGTATATGCTTTAGCGCGCTTGTATTTCATGATCTTGCATTAGTTGTCACTCACAATCCCTTCTGCTACTATTTTATTTTTATTATCTTTCATTGTACTTGGAACAAACTGAGCTTTTTTATTCATTTGCATTTTAATTTGTATTTTCAGGTATCACTCTAGGTTGCCATTTTTCTGCACTAAGAAAAGTCGACTTTTATGGGGCTGTAGATTCTCAAATTCTACTTCTATGTACTCATTTAAGTATAAAGTGTTAATGGCATTTGCATGACTCATAGTCTACATAAGCATAAATTAACACCAGTGCCTCTGTGGCATACCTTCCTTGAGATTGCTCTGGAGGACCACCCAGAAGGTGGAATGTATGCTGACTGCAAAGGCCCATTCAATTTAAGAAACCAAGCAGCACTGACCAAATTACACCTGGATCCATTGGTATGAACCAGCTACCAATTTGCTCCTGGTGGAGGTTCAAATTGTTGATCTTAACCTATAAAGGGCTTTCTGGACTGAATTATAGCTACTTTAAACAACATTCCTTTTTCAAATAGAGTGCTTTGCACATAGTGAGTACTCCCATAAATGTTCTTGATGCTGACTTAGTGATAGTTCACTCCTTTCAGTGGCTTTCCTGTCTTTTTCTGATTTACATACGGATCTTCTTGGTATTGAATTATTGTTTCTGATATTTCATCTTTTTATTTTTCTGAAGTAACTCATAGAATCTGAGGTATTATCATTTGATTCCTGTGATAGAACCAATAATTATAAAATAAAGCATCATTTTAATAAGGTTACTAAGAAAGTGGCATTTTTTACCCTATAACTGTGCCTTTTTTCTTTTTACTGATTTTTTTGTTTAGCTCAGTATTTCTCAGTAATTTCAACAAGAATAACTTTAGAACTGAACAGATAATTCACTAGGAAGATATATAGATGATCAGCAGGTACATGCAAAAAGCCATTATCACTGAATACCAAGGAAATCTAAGCAAAACAACCATGACATATCACTTCCTACTAATGAGAATGGCCTATATCAAAAAGGCTATAAACTGGGGAGAAGTACAGGAGTTAAGGCATTTTACTTGCATGTGACTGACCCTGGTTCAATCCTAGGCACCACATACAGTCCTCCAAGTACCACCAGGAGTGACCCTTGAACAGAGAGCCAAGGAGTAGCTCTTGAGCACTGCTGAGTATAGTGCCTCCCCCCACAAACACCACCAAGGGCCATAAATAACACAAGTTTTGGTAGAGGGTGTGGTTAAAAAGGGAGACCAGTTCACTGTTGGTAAGAATGTAAATTGATCCAGATGCTTTGGAAAACAGTATGCAAATATCTCAAAAATTAAAAATAGGGGCCAAAGATATAGTAAAGAGGCAGAGAACACATGAGCGTGTGTGAGTCTGGTTAGCATGAGTGTGATCCCAGTCACTGCATGTTTATGCTGCCTCAGAATAGCCTGGTATGGTGCTATTAGGTACCAGCACCACCGTTTAACACAGTCAACCGCTAGATATCTAACCAAATCACACAAAAACAGGAACTAAACACATATATACACACCTATGTTTATTGCAGTACAGTGACCAAGATCTAGAATGGACAATATGCCCAGCAACTGGTGAGTGGATATAGAATACACAATTCCTCAGCTCTGAGAAGAGGTGAGAACTTCCTTGCCTTTTGCTGCGACATGGATGGAAATTGGAGGGTGTTGTGTTAACATAAGTCAGAAGGAGAAAAACAAATCCCAGATGATCTCACTCATATGTAGTATTAAAAGAAATAAGACTGAGGAATAGGCAAGGGCCAATGAAAATAAATCCTTAGATTCTGACCCAGAATTGAGGTCACCAAGTAGGGATGGGGTGAGGGGTGCTTTGGACTAAAAGGGTCTAGTGGCCTATGAAGGTACTTTCATGGTGGGCACAGTGTGGTGACATTATGATACCACTAAAACATGTAAACATTCGCACTCTTGTAAACCAAGGTTACCTTAATAAAAATAAAGTAGCATAAAAGTGATTCATAAAATTTTGTGAAAGTGGAAGTTTTCACACTGTAATAGTAAGTTTTTACCTTGCTGTCAGGGAAAAGTTACTTGGAAAATTACTCATATAAACAAATTGAAATAATTATGATGATGTGATACTTTTTATTTAATTTATTTTTGGGGCCACACCCTATGATGCTTAGGGTTGAGTCCTGGCTCTGTACTCAGGAATTACTCCTGGTAGTGTTCGGGAGACCATATGGGATGCCGGGAATCAAAAAAGCTGGGTCGGCCATGTGCAAGGCAAATGCCCTACCCACTGTACAATCACTCCAGCCCCTGCTTTGTTAAATAAAAGTTGTCTTTGTTTTACAGGGATGTTCTCCAGATCAGTGATTCTTAAGATTGTCTGGAGAATCTAGAAGTGTAGATTTTTATCTCTTTAGGCTTTTTATAAACTTGATGTAATTCAGATACACATACTGCATTCAGAAATCTTTGATCAGTATCTATAGAGCCAGTAATTTCATAGTAATAAGAATTACTGAATTAGATCAAGTAGGCTTTTAGTACCTTTACATTACTAAAATAATAAATAAATCAGCAACCATGATAGCAAAAGACTCAGAAACACCATATTCTACTGTTTCCCGATTTCTTCTAGTACATGGAATAATGGTACTGACCTGACTTTCTTAGTATGTTCTAAGTGCCTTGAACATATATAGTTATCTTTTCTCCGGAAGTTTCTCTTAACTCACTTTTGATAGTCTTTATAGAGTTGAAGAGTATTGGTTAGATTTTCATAGAATATGCCTCTATCAGAATCAATCTAGGAAAGCTATTGCTGTTTTTCTTCTTTTTATAAATTATAAATCTTTGCTTAGTTTTAAACCCACCACCATTTAATTTTCTCCCCACTTTATTGAAATGCTTTGGTTTGTAAAGTTGTTCACGGTGATTTGTGCCAGGCATTCAATATTCCAACACCAATCCCACCACTGCTGTCACCTTCCCTTCACCAATGTCTCCATTTCCCCCAACCGCCTTCAAGCCTACCCCTATTGCAGGCCCAGAGTCATTTATTTTGTATTGATTATTGCCACTAAATGGCCAATAGAATAATAAAAAATATTTCCATAGAAAAAACTTGTGAAAATTGTTGTATCTCACCATGGGAACATTAAGTCCTTGTCTGAGGGTTTGCTAAGCTGTTGTTGCAAGTTAAACCTTCTGTGTTAATATTTTTGTTAGTTGAGATTGATTGGCTTCTAAATTACATCCATCCAGTCTTGTACTACAGGAATGTCTGTTGCAGAGTTTAAAGATGTCACTCCAGAAAATCTAGAATTGGCAGTCTGGCTGGAGGCATGATGGTGGCTTTGTGGTAGGGTAGGCTTTGATAGGGTGGGAACTCATCACACACACACACACACACACACACACACACACACACACACACCTTCCAAGATCACTCCAGAAGTCTCAGCTGGGAACAGGTGGCTGAGAAATTTTGCAGCTAGTTGTTCTGTTTTTTGAGATTTATTTGAGTCTCCAGAACAAGGCTGGTAGATGAGTTTGCAAGGTGGCTGTGGTGGGACATGGGCTACTATTACTTTTCTTATTATTCGTCTGAGGTATGGATTTTGGAGAGGAATATGACAGGGGTGAAGTACCATTTTATGTTACTTTATATCAAGGGCATTATATCAAGGGCACACACTATCTATGAACATTATGTCGTGGTATTAGCTTTAAAACATCAGGTTAGTGCATATTAGGAGATGCTTCTTAGTTTTGCTCTCTGTAAGTTCATCCCCCTCCCCCTCTTTAATTCCATATTGGGCTCTTTGGAAAGAAGTCTCCAAAGCATGACTCACAATTAAGGAGTAGTAGTAATGTCCCACATTTTTTTTTTTTTGCTTTTTTGGGTCACACCCGGCAATGCTCAGGGGTTACTCCTGGCTCTGCACTCAGGAATTACTCCTGGCGGTGCTCGGGGGACCATATGGGATGCCGGGATCGAACCCGGGCCGGCATGAGCCGCCCCGTGCAAGGCAAACGCCCTACCTGCTGGGCTATCGCTCCGCCCCGTGTGTCCCACATTTTTGAAGGCTGAGTATACCCCACAATTAAAGAGTAGGAGCAATGTTCAACATATTTGAAGACGGAGTACACAAATTATTTGAAAGTTTTTTGCCTGGGCAATTTTGTGTCTTTTTTTTCACATGAATTTGTTTTATTAATCATTTACTTGTATCAGTTTGGATTTATGAATATATACTTTGGGGTTATAATCTATAGTAAAATTATTCATTTTATTTTTCATACTGTTCCAACTTTAGCTATTAGAGCCTTTTTCAGTCAACTTCTTGTTCTATTGACATACCTCATAAACGTAAAGGTTTTCTTTGCTTGCCTCAAGCACGTCCTTATTTTCTAGCACCACTTGACAATCAAGCTTTTCTTGTGTATTTTCCGCCTCAGACCTAAAATCAGACATTTCTCTCTAGAGTTCTAGCATTTTTTAAATTAGAGAACAGTATGAAAAGCCAAGGTGCTAGATCATACTTTCTATCTTGGCCTTCCTTCCCATAGCAAATTATTCTACTTATAGCATTGTGCAGACTTGTTCTTTAAAACCACTGATAACTTACTCAAAAAAAATTTAAGTCCTTAAAGATTAAAAAGCTCTGTAAATTACAGCTCTTTACAGCGATTGGGTCCCTCTCTGCTTCTCTCTCTGCCTTTGTCTCTTATCGTTGTTTTCCTTCTCCTGTTGCTAGAAACTTTGGCCAGTATTGGATTATTTTTTTTCTATTTCCCCCTTCTTCTTTCTTTGCATCCCCTTATTCTTCAGTGCCAAGCTTTTGCTCGTACCTTTGGAATCTCAACCAAAATTGCCATATTTTTTGCATTCGTGTTATATCTGGGCTCCCTATTATTCTTTGGTTTTAGCTGCGGTGCCATCTCTTACTAAACAAATCCCTGCTCACGTCATTTAAAATAGTCCTACCATCCTTTAATGTTGTGTGAGTGTTCTACAAATAGTTCCCAGGAAGCCTGGGGCCTCTGCCAGCACATCTCAACTAACTGAGGGTGTGATTTCAAAATGAGAGCCTGAGGATGCTGTGTTTGGAATGCTTGGGGAACCACGTGGTGCTGGGATGGACTAGGGTCCGTCATGTGTAAGAGAAGTACCTTGCAATCTATACTATCTCTCTGTCCCCTGCCTGCACCACAAAGAAATGTTTTATTTTTTTGTCCCTCTAGATTTTGTTCACAGAGGCATTCTGTTTCAGCTTATATCTCAAGTCATATAGTTAATTTTGTTGTTTACTAGCTATCAACCTTTAAGAGTGTGAATACCATGAGATCAGGAAATGTCTCATCCCAGAACCTAGACAAGTAACTATCCAGTGCTCAGTACATCTGCAAAATTGACGGATCGGAAGTCAATAGTTTTCTCATCCATATTAGTCTTGACAACTTATTTAGACTATTTCCTAAGTGCAAAATAATGGATAAATTACAGCTTTCCACAAAATTAATTCTTATGCTCAATTCAATGGTTGGATTATACATTCTTAACATCCTTAAGGAAAATTCACACCTATAATATTGTCGTGCTTTGACTGTTATTCATTTTGTTCTCAAAAAGTGTTTCAAGGAATAGAAGATACTATTATCCTTACTTTACAAATACAAACTAAACTGGCTTTTTAAAACCTTAATGACTTTTTAAATTTTTAAAAAATTTAAAAATTTTGTTTTGTTAAACACCTTGAGTTAGACATTTACAAAGCTGTTCATGATTATATTTCTGTCATACAACGTTGCAACACCCATCCCTACACCGGTACACATTTCCCTCCACCAATGTCCCCGGATTCCCTCCCCCTCCCCCAGCCTGCCTCTATAGTAGCACTTTTCCTCCTCCTCCTCCTCCTCCTCCTCCTCCTCTTCCTCTTAATACACTGAGGGGCTATCATGAACATACCTTTACCTACTTTCTCTCTTTTTTTTTTGGGTCACACCTGGTAATGCTCAGATATTTCTCCTGTTTTTGCACTCAGGAATCACTCCTGGCGGTGCTCGGGGACCATATGGGATGCCGGGATTGAACCCAGTGCAAGGCAAACACCCTCTGTACTATCGTTCTGGCCCCATCTTTGCCTGCTTTCAGTACTCAGTTCTAGTCTATCATTACCATTTCCATCTACTGTTGGCAAACTGGTCCCTTCTCTCTCTTATCTACCCTCTGTCCTCCACACACTTATGGTATATTCCAACCATTGATATGTCCTCCTGGTCCCTGTTTTTTCCTGGCCTTGGTTATTAGCTCTCTCTCTTTCTCTCTCTATATATATATCTATATCTGTTCATATATATATTTATATATCACTTGTATCACTTGCCTTCCCGTTCATCATCAATTTGCTCAAGCAGGCCCCAGTAACATCTCCATATGTCTTGTCTCATGCTAGTAGAGCCCAAGGGCATCTGCTTGCTCCAGGAACATAAAGAGCCTCAAACCATTCCATCAGGCCATGGGAATGAGGTCTGTAATTGTTACTGCTATTTGGCATATCAAATATGACATGGGTAGCTTGCCAGGCTCTGCCGTCTGGGTGGCATACACTTGTAGTCACCTCTGATATAAATCACCTCTGATATAAGTCACCTCTGATTATACGGTGGTATAATAAAATATTAAAAAGAAAAAAAGGGTGGTACATGGGGAAACTGTACCTCGATCCCCAGAATCTCACAGTCTTCATCCAGGAGGAGCCTCCAAGAACCTCTCTCTAATTCTGGCCCCCCTCCACAAAGAAAGTAAGTAAGAGGAAAAAAGAAAATTAAGTTCAAAGGTCTATATATTCATATATATTATAACATAATATATATTATATTATAACAATATATATAGCATAAACATAAACATATATATATAACATAATGTATATTATAACAATATATATAACATAAACTGTTAGAGAGTACCAATCTACTTTGAGGAACAGAAATTATAACAGGAACAATAAAAGTAAGTGTAAAACACTATATATATAGTGTTTCTTTCTCTCTCTCTCTCTCTCTCTCTTTCTTTTCCTTCCCTTCCACATTGTGGATTACAATGCATACATTAAGAGGTTGTCATGTGTATCTTTTGCCTGTATTTAATGCTCAGTTCTAGGTTGGTATTAGCACTTTCGACAATTATTAGCACATTATTCCATTCTCTGTCTTACATAGCCTCTGACTCCCACACGTTTGTGATAATTTCCACCTTTGACAAGACGGGAGGTCTTTTGTAAGGGAGAAAAAGGACACTTTAAGATTTCAGAGTGATTGGAAATTTGGAGAGTGGGGGATGGTGGGTGGGTAGGTTTAATTTTTTTTTTTTTTTTGGGGGAAGGAGGAAACTATACCCAGTGGTGCTTAGAGGTTAGTTTAGTTTAGGTTTTAATCCTACCTGTTTCCCTCAAAGTTGACTGGAGAGCCCATAACATCAGAAATGTCTCATGGACACTGCAATGTGGAGACAGTCACACAAAGAGGCCTCATTACCTTATTTTTGGGAGTGGGATGCAGGACAAACCCAGTCCTGCTTAGGGCTTACTTCTTGCTCTGTGCTCACAGAACACACCTGGAAGACTCAGGGGACCATATAGGGTGCCAAGGATCAATACTGGTTGGCCACACACAAAGAAAACGCCCTACCTGAGCTACTCTTGCTTTGACCTCCCCACCTTACCTGTTACTCTCTTTTTTTAATTTAATTTTATTATTTTCCCCCAAAATATTATTACACCATTTTAGACATACAATTGAAAGATGCTCATGTAGAGTTTTGGTCCTACAGTGTTCCAACACTCATCCCTCCACCCAGACCCATCTCCCATCACCAATGTCACCACCTCCCTCCCCCTCCCGCATCTCAACTACTTGGCAGATTCTGTATGTCATTTCTTTCCTCTTTATATCTCCCTCCCACCAAACTTTCCTGCTCTTCGTGGAATACAGTGCATTAAAAGACATTACTGTTTCACTATTTTAGTGGACCGCGCAGCCGCAAGCCGGCACGCGACCTGGGCACGAACTGGTTTTGCTCTGTTGATCTGGTCGTGAGGCAGTTTCCCAGCATCCTGACAGCAAAAATGGTGGCTAGTGTGATGGGCGAAGTTTCATCCGGCTGCTTCCGGGACCCCAGAGGCGATGGGCCAACACCCAAAACCCATCTGCCCTCCTCGGGATCCCATTGTCAGCTGGGCTCGGCGCGAGCCCAGTTCCAGTCTCCCCCAGCCACTTGTGAAGCTCTGCATGCTGGCCGCGGGCAGCTCCTGGGCCGAGAATCCTTTTCTATCAGTTTTATTTACATCTAAGAATAGTCATTGTATAGAGTTGTTGGTCACTATATTTTGTTTTTGGCTTTTGTACATTTAGATTACTTTACTCTATAAAATCCCTACTACATAATTTTAATAAATGCCAGGTACTTGATTAAATATGGAGGAAAGGAAGATAGGTGAGACCAGACTTTACTTTCTGTATTGGTGTTGATTATTCTTAGTGGTTCTTCCATCTACATTATGTGGAGGTTGCCATGGCGGCCCCGTGCTGTGGGGTAACCAAGAGTTGAGGGGTAGGGAGAGTGCTGCGAGTCTTGACAGTTCAGTACAAGTTGTGAGTGATAAGCTGGGGGAAGGGCCTAGGGCAGTAGTCTGAGTTATCAAGCATAAAGTGACATTGCGTATCAGAGGAGAAACTGGAAGCCAGGTCCTGGGGAGTCTTCCTATACACCGCGTGATGTAGTGTGAACTTGGGCTACCCAGATCAGTCGCTGTCAAACTTTGTGGCTCATAGTAAGGCCTATTTCTAGATGTTTTATTATCAAGACTGGTTCTAATACTGCAGGGTCTGAACAGGAGAATATCTGGAGGACAGACCTGCTTATTTAAAAAGTTGAAAATACGACATAAACTGTTAGAGAGTACCAATATACTTTGATGAACAGAAATTATAACAATAAAAGTATGTGTAAAACACTGATACCAAATAACTCAGAACACTGTAAATTTCAAATTTGGTTGTGGAAATGCAGAGACAATGGACATTTAACCAGGTGGGAGGAAAGGAAAAGGCTCCCTAAGCCTTCCCTCCCAGCAGCTGTGAGCTACATAAGCAAAATATATTTTTATTTTTCTCTCTATTGAAAGAAAGGCTTTATTTTTGCCAGGGGATCTGGCACATCTATTCATCACGCCTCTCCCATTCCAACAAACTTGGAACCTGAGTTTCAGTGTCTTCTAGTCTATGCCTTTCTGGATCAAGGGGCAACTTTTGGCCTCTAGGTGTTCACAGCTCTCCATTCTCATAGGAGGGTTACAATGAAGACTTCTCTGAAATGGCATGTGGAAAATAGGAGAGCAACTTGCCCAGGTTCCCTTTGTTTCTCGTCCTTCTGCATGAGGTCCCCCCACTCCTCACATTTCAAACTTCCTCCTTCAAGAAATAACCTTTAGCCACCCCTTGAGTTGGAATTATACCCATATTCAGCTTATGTTGCTCTGAGTAAATGACCTACATGTGTCTGGGAAGTTAGCTCAGGGTCATTTGGGTAGAGAATGCTGGATGCTGGGTGCTTAAGTACTTGAAGATTCCATTAAAGTAGGGGGATTCTTTCTAGGAGAGAGGAGGGCTGTTATCAGAGGAAGACCAGGATAGAAGAGGAAGCCTTCTAAGGGGAAACACTGCTCAGTATGCACATGTGAAAACAAACACCTTTTGATGCACATGTTTATTCATTTATATGGCCACACTCAGGTCTTCCTGCTGACTCAAGGCTAGGGGTCACTAATGACAGTGCTTAGAGGCCCTCCTGAGCACTGCTGTATGTGTGCTGTTCCCAGCTTCAAAATCCTTGTTCAGTGTGTGTGTGTGTGTGTGTGTGTGTGTGTGTGTGTGCGTGTGTGTGTGTGCATGTGTGTGCATGCATGCATGCATGCTCGCAAACACGCTTGCCTGTGTGTGCGTGGGGGTGCTGAGAGGGTGGAAGGCAGCTTAGAGAGTTTTCTGCAGGAGAGGGACAGCAAAGAAAAGTGGTCAGAAGTTGAAGAGAACTCCCTTATTTGGTTTTCTGCTTGGCTAATACAGTGGAAAGTCATGGTTGCTGCACTTCCATGGCACTTACTTTTGGTAAAGGAACAGTGGAACAACATTTTTACTAGGTATGTCATCATGAAGTAGCAATACATATACCACATATACATAGAGGGCACATCTTTCAGTATACTCTTAGTATATTAAATGCATTCTGTCTTTTGTTCCATTCTTTTTTTTTTTGTAAACCAAATTACTGGTTACAATACGTTCAATCAATTTAAATTCAATAATAGATTGTTTTGTGACCCAAGTTTGGAAAACTTTGTTCTAGTATTAGAATGGTGATCAGATTAATTTTTTTTACTTATGTAGCTGCTGATTAAATAATAGTTTGAGACAGTGGGTATTGCTTATGAAATTACTGATGAAAAGTAATTTCCTCAACAAGTAATTTTCTCATAAGTCCTAAAATATCTTAGGACCAAAGATAGTGGTTATTGGGGTCGGAGCAACAGCACGATGGTTAGGGCGTTTGCCTTACACACAGCCGACCTGAGTTCGATCGCCGGCATACCATATGGTCCCCTGAGCACTGCTAGGAGTAATTACGAGTGCAGAGCCAGGAGTAACCCCTGAGCTTTGTCGGGTGTGACTCAAAAACAAGAAAGAAAGAAAGAAAGAAAGAAAGAAAGAAAGAAAGAAAGAAAGAAAGAAAGAAAGAAAGAAAGAAAGAAAGAAAGAAAGAAAGAAAGAAAAGAAAGAAAGAAAGAAAGAAAGAAAGAAAGAAAGAAAGAAAGAAAGAAAGAAAGAAAGAAAGAAAGAGGAAGAAAGAAAGAAAGAAAGCAAAAAGAAAAGATACTGGTTATGAATCTAGGGAGGTGGTGAAGGTAATAGAATAAAACCTAATTAGATATAGTGGTTGCAGAAAAATCCAGAATTACGACATTAATTCCAACTTAAATGTTAAAGTTGTCTTTGAAATGTAAAATGAATTCATGTCACTGCCTATGAAATTTTCGGTGGTAGTGTAACATTCAGGTAATATTTGTTGTTTGGAGAGAGGCTTAGTAAAGACTGTGACTGTGCTTTAGGATTGGGCTTTAGGAGGCCACTCCCAAGCCCTAGTGAGGACAGGTCATCGTTGTTTAAACACTACTGCACTATCAAGAAAAGCAAGTGTGCCAAACTGGAATATAATCTATCCCTACAGTAAATGTGTTTGGGAAACCAGGAATCAAAGTGGTAAGAAAAGAGATTTGAAGGAGCGCCTTGGTTTAATTCTGGAAACAACGTGCTGAATGGTACCTGTGGAGAACCAATATTGCAAACAAAGCAGAGAGAATAAGTAAGTTAACCAGCCTAGTTTCAGGGACGATGAGAAAATGCATTTTAGGACTCCAATGGTACAGTACTTGGAAGGACCTGTACAGGTGAGAAGGTGCGTGCGTGTGCGTGTGTGTGTGTGTGTGTGTGTGTGTGTGTGTAGGTGTGTGGACCAGAAGTTCCCCTTAACTGATGTTTGTTGACAGAAGCATCAGGATGGTATGGGTGCTGTGGCTATCAAGGTTAATAAGGCATAGTTAAGTAGGGGCGGATAGACAAGGAAACCAGTAGGATAGTGTGTGCTAAGTGTTAGAAAGAGTTGGCCTCAAAGAGTGGGACACAACAGGGTTTAGCTTTCCAGAGCAGGAGAGAGGGCAGAAATGAAAATGGGTTTGTGGGCCAGAGAGATGGAACAGGGGTTAAGGTGTTTGCTGCGAGGCCAATATTGGTTCAATCCCTGGCACTCATATGGTCTCCTGAACATCAGAAGAGACCCCTGAGTATAAAGCCTGAGCACTGCTGGGTGTGAGCCTCTATCCCTGCCCACCTCAAATAGGAATCAGCAGTAGCCAAGAGAAGGATCAAGATGAGGATTGTGGTGGGGGCCAGAGCATGGGGAAAATGTAGACTTTGAGTCACCGTAATAAATTGTTAATCATGGTTACTAGAGATATTTGTTTTATAGTTATTGATTTTGTTTAAACATCAGCTGAACTTTTATTTGGGAATTCTTTTTTTTAATTAATATTTTATTATACGAACTGAGATATACAATTACAAAGTTGTTCATGTTTGGGGGTTTTGGTCACACAGTGTTCCAGCACCCATCCCTCCACCAGTGCCCACTTCCCACCACCAATGTCCCTGATTCCCATAGCCTGCCTCTATGGCAGGTTCTTTATCTCTTTTCTCTCTTTCTCCCCTCTCTCTCTCTCTCTCCATCCTCCTTCTCTTACATATTATGGATTGTAATACATACATTTAGAGGTTATCATGTGTGTCTTTTTTTCTGTATTTAGTGCTCAGTTCTAGGTTGGTATTAGCCCTTTCGACAGTTATTAGCACATTGTTCCCTTCTGTCTTACCTAACCTCTGATTCTATTTGGGAATTCTTAAGAAAATAAAATTTTAAGACAAAGGAAGCTACTTCTTACTTATTCTTCCCACCTCCTCCCACCTCCTTCCTGCTTTGGGTGACTTCTCTTGAAGCCCATTTAGGTAAAGAAAGCCACCGCTTCGCAAAGTGCTTTGGTACCCTGGCATAGTTTCAAAGAAATCTCTTTTCCCACTTAGTTAAACTACATTTCCCCAGGAAAAAAAAAACCTGTGTCAACGTAACATCCTTTAACAGGACTCCTGCTGCTGGGTTCTCGCATGTTGCTGTGGCAGCTGTGAACATATATACTATTGATTGTTAGTGTGTGATATAAACTCGGCTGGAGCATGCCCACTAATTGGTTTGAGAGCTAGATATAGACAATACTGGCTTATAGTAGCCTGTGTAGATAGGCCTAGTCATAGGGTTAATTCTGCTTGACAGCACATCAGCCGCATCTTGAGAATAATTACCCAGCAGAAGTTTTCCCACAGCTGAACTGAGAGCTTCAAAGGCTTCTGAATTTACAACCAGTATTAACCTATATCTGAAACATAATGTTCCCACAAGGGCTTGGATTTCCCCTCTCTTATTATTAAATGTATGGGGTTACTAGATTCATTTATATGTGAAGAACTTAAGAAAAAATTGCCTGGTGTTGAATAATTGGAAATCTTTAATATAAAGGCAAAGAAGATAATTTAAAAATTAGAGTTTTCATTGCTCTATTATATTACTGAATTGGATTAATATGTAGGAATAGAGCGCTTGATTTTATTTGTTCTTTTTAAAAAATTCAGATGCTGTTCTCTACAAAGTGGCTGACACAAGTTTCAGGCACACCGGGGTCTGACTCCAGTCCCACCACCAACGTCCACAGTGTCCACTCCACCAGTGTCCCCAGCTGCCCTCCCACTGCTCAACCTTTGTCCTTGACAGACACATTTTTTTACAACCATCACCTTTATTTAATAATCTAGATCTGAACATAATATTTTCACAAAATGTTATGCACATTTATTTATGATAGGGTTTTTTGGGGGATGAAATTATTTTTTTTTCTTTTTAAATTTTTTATTATACCACCATGAGAACAACATTACGAAGATGTTCATAATTGGGTCTCAGTCATATATTGTTCCAGCACCCATCCCTTCACCAGTGCCCCATTCCCACCACCAATGTCCCCACATTCCCCATCTCCCAGCTCCAGAACAGACACATTTTTGAGGTTAAATATTTTAGTTTGGGTCCTTGATTAAGTAGTGTTTGGATATTTTTTTAAAACATAATTTTCTGTTCTCTCAAACTAAAAATAGTTCAGATCTTTTCCATACTGTGCTATCTATGTGGGGATTTGTTTGGGGGACTTAGGGTAATGCATGTATTTAAATGTTAAAAATGTTTAAAAGCATTTTCAAAAGCTTTTTACTTGCTGACCAATGAACTGAAATTTGTAATTGTTACAAAGTTTTCCCCATAAAATAACTTATTCTTTTTTATATTGTAAAAATTTCTTTCCTTTTGCAGGTCAGAAACCAAATTTGACTCTGGCTCAGGTATGTTTACATTAATAATGTTATTCTGAATATTTTATTTGCATGATTCTCTGAGGAATAACTCATCAGATCAAGAACCGTTTTGATTTTAAACAGACTAGGCAGTCTCTTTTCTAAGCTTGAGCCCCACCTCAAAGTGCAGCAACTGGCTTCTTGGAATCCTAACCTGAGATGTTCTCCCTGGGATTTTGGATAGTTCTGCAATAAGCATTAGGTGCTCCATAACTGTGGAGTTTGCCTTTCAAAAGCAGAGGTGGGTTGTACATACCCATTGCTCAAAATTTATTATTTTTTCAGTGAATAAAGCATTATAAATAATTTGAAGAACTCTATAAGTGATATATCAAATCTAGCAGGCAAAATGTATTTTGCCAATATAATAAAAAAATTCTCTTTCTATTAGTTATTTAAAAAAACTTGTTTTATGGAGAGCAATGGAAGATTAAGATAATTTTAAGTCATTACTTTGCACCTATCGAGATAAAATTTACATTCTCATAAACAGTGTCATACTAGCCTCATTAGGTTTTCTACTCATTAAGCGCTTATGCTAACACGGGATCCTCAGGTTTGACCGTGTCTTTGTGTCACTTGTTGAGACTGAAGTGCTTCAGAGTTTCCTATAGTGTTTACAATTAAAGCACAAAAATTGTCTCATTTTCAGTACAAAGAAAGGAATGATCTATTTTGATGAAAAGAAAAAAATTAACTTTCAATTCCAGGAGGAAATAGATTGCAGAAAAACATATGATTTAGCAAATTTAAAAGTAACATTCTTAATCTGGTAGGGCTACCATTATGTTTTAACTTAAAATATTTTTATTTTATTCACAAAGGAATCAAGAAGTATGTATTTTTTTGATAGTGGTGTTAAATGGCCAACACAAGTTTTCTTTTTCAAAAGCTTTGTCTTTTTTTAATTATATCACTTTTGTGAATTTGCCCAACTTGCTAATAATTTTAACTATTAAGTCAGTATAAATAAGTTAACAGTTTCGCTTAATTTGAAAACTGTGATTCTAGAAATCTTTCCACTCTCTGCATTGTTGGGCATCTACATTATATATGACAGATATATATTTCTGGTTTGCAGCATTGACCAAATGGAGAGTAAAAGGCATGGTGGAATTAATCAATATTCGAGTCTTTGACTAATTCACAGATGATTTAAAATTGGGTGTAATATTTTGTCTTATATAGAATCCTTAAGCATAATAACAAATGAACACAATTGATGTGGGAATGCTTGTATGTACAAATCAATACTTTAATAAAATCGTTGCTAGTCACAAAATATTTATGAAGAATCTTCCTTTTTATGACCCTATTTAATTCCCTAATCATCAAGTTAGACACTGGTTTAAGGGTACAGAGTCTGGAATACAGCTTTTACGAAGGAAAAAGTGCACTAAGTTCATTTTGAATGCAAAACCTGGAAATAGTGTAGAAAGCTGAAATATAGGCAGCTGTTGTCAAAGTCAGAAAATTTATATTAAATGTTCGAATCCAAATTAAAGTGTCCCGCTCAATTCCTATAGTGAAGGTTAGTATTTATTGTGGAAATAGTTATACCATCTGTACAGGCACACATCTTTCACTCTTGTAACCAAAGATTTTATTCATGACTCTTTTTTTTTAAGTCCTTTAAAAAAAAGTCTACCATGGGCAACATCTGTATGTCTTTGGAAACTACAGGGTTCTATGTTTTAAAAAGGCTTACAGGGAATACCAATTAAAACTTTATTTTTTTAAATTTTAATTTATATTAGATAGTTTCAAATTAAAAAGAAGGTGATGATTTTTTTCTTATAAGCTGTTAGTTTGCAGTTGAATGAGGGAATTATGACAAAGGAAGCTAGAAAATTATTCTTTGGCAGTCTATATCAAGCAAGTTTTGGTTAAAAATAAGATAGCATATTGGAACAATTAAATGTGTGACTTTAATAGGTTCAGATTTTCTATTGTTCACCAAATACAGAAAGTAGGCTAGCTCTGTGTAATGTTGTATACAGCTGTAACAGTGTATCTGACAAGGTAAGATTTTTAAATGAAGGAAGATGCCAATCTTAGTAAAAAAAATCCTTTAAAAATAAATACTATGGTCATTGACAAGCCATAAATGAAAAAAATTCAAAGTAAGCTTATATTTTTTTCAAGGAAAGGACCCAAGTTATGTGGAGTTATTGCATATGTGCAGTTTGTTTAAATAAGCTTTAGTCTGTGTGTGAGACTCAAAAAGGAAGGAGGGAAAATTTTCACTGTCAGAACATGTTACATACGAGTTACTGGATACCAAAATGAAGACTAGAAAGTGATTTATATTTTTTTCTATCAGAATTATATCTATTTTCCTTCTTTGAAAAAGTAAGTCCACAACCTCTTTGTATAGTTTGTAAAATTAAAAATAAATTTATAGGCGCCATACCCAGCAGTGCTTGGGGCCCAGACACCAGTTCTGGCAATGCTGAACCTGGCGATGGCAGTGCAGGCAGGTGGTGTATTTGCTGCCGCGCATCAAACTTAGAGGTTCACTTATGGAGGGTATGCACTCTACTAGTAGAGCTGTATTGCAGCCCGTCTAATAATTTTGGGGGCTGGGGGTAGGACTACACCTGGTGGTCTTCAAGTCCTACTCTTGATTCTGAACTCAGAGAGGACCACTGTGAGTGTCACCAGGCATGGAACTGCCAATCATACACTTGCAAGGCAGGAGGTTTTGTCACTAAGCCATATCCAGGACCAGCGTTTGAAGGATTTTTTTAAAATTAAAAAAAATACGTACATGGGGGGCCGGAGTGATAGCACAGTGGATAGGGCATTTGCACACGGCCGACCTGGGTTTGATCCCTGGCATCCCATATGGTCCCCAAGCACCACCAGGGGTAATTCCTGAGTGCAGAGCCAGGAGTAACCCCTGAACATCACCGGTGTGACCCAAAAGCAAAAAAAAAAATACGTACATGTCACAGAATTTTTTAAGACGTGAAAAATTTGAGATTACTTTGAATTATTAAAAAAAGGTCATTTGATTCTTTGAGGTTTCATCTAACTCAGAAATTTAGGCCATATATAATTCTTATGAAAAGAAACCATAAATAATGTGGCATGGCTATGTTCACATTGAGTTAGGACTTTGAAAATTCTGTTTTGGTGAAATTGTTAAACCTTCAACCCAGAAACCAGAGGTGATGAATTAATGCTGATCTGAGAACCCCACGAATATTCTATCTTCGAGATTATAGGCTTAATTGATTAGGACCAAGGAGATATTTCAGAGGGCTAGCATGCCTACTTGACATGTGGGAACCCTAGTTTCCATCCACAGCGCTACATGTACCCCATGTACCTAAGAGAAGTAGCCCCAAGCTCTGCAACACTGGTGTGGCTGAAAAGAAAAGCAAACTAACCCCAAAAGCCCAAAAGTTTTAATTTGATTAAAACTCTCATCTAGCTTTGTCATTTTTCTACTGAGTTATGCAAAAATTAAACGTTTTTTGTTGGTTTATATAACTCAGTCCCCTAATGTTTTCTACTCAACCAATTGAGAACAATCGGTGTATCTTCTTTCCAGTGGCATTTTATAGTGTCCTTTTTAATAGTCTTTCCAGATTGATGTAGGGATGTTTCTTACCTGAGATCATGTTAGTTGGTGATTTTAGTAATAGAGTTCCCAAGGATCAAGATTTTGTGTTATTCTCCCTTCTTCTCCCTGCCTCTCAAAAAGGGAAGTTAGTTGATGTGGAGGAAGCAGAGCATTGAGTTTAATGTAGTGATTAAACATGAAAGCCATCTATCAAATCTCAGGAGAAACATGCTTTTGAAAGAGGCAGAGAACTGTGGAACATATTGCATGATAGGCCGTGTAAACAGAGCCCTGAGGTCAGTGTGTGGATGCAAACTAATTAAAGAAAGAACTTACTGGCTTTGCTTTCTATCATGTGGATGGGGAGGATCACAGTTAACATGCAGAGGACTGAGTGTAAACGTTGCTTGAAGAAGCCCGGCACTTCATTAACTCTTTCAATTCAATACCAGGCTTTTTTAACCAATGTGTTCAAGGAATCATTTATATGTCATATGTATATAAAATTCATATATATCATCACTTGATCACTTAAATCCCGTTATTCATCGATTTGCTCAAGTGGGCGAATATATATCATATATATGTAATATATTCATCAACATAGATGCTAGTGGTAAGCAGAATAGGAAAAGAGGACAAAAGAGTTGAAAAGGCCAGGGATTGACTTGAGGTAGATTTAAAGAACATGCATGTCTTTGAAAAGCAAGCCATTTGGAAAAGCAGAATTTCTGCAGATTCACTGAAAAAAAAACCAATAAAGATGCTTTTCTTTAATTTCCGAATTCTAGGTATAAAGAAAAAATATATATTGAGAATTTACTAGTTACTACCTAAGGGTTTGTAGTTTCTGTTCTGTAATAGAACTTTCTGACCAAGACGAACCTGAAGTCTAATTCAAGGATGATATGTTAAGGGCTATCTAGAGTCTAATTCTGTGGCCCTAACCTTTTCAGGCAATGTTTGGGTGAGAAAATGAAGTACCAAGTTAAACGGTATAGTTTCATGGTCCATAAGCATTCAAAACAAAGATTTTTTTTTTTCTATAGGGTCATGTTGGCTGAGAAAGTGAATAAGCGTATGTTTAGTGCTTGTTCATTGTGGGTCGCTTGGACTAGCTGTACTAAGGAAATGGGCTCACAGAATTTAGCAACTCAAAGGTGTAAGATTTCATGAAAGCAAATTATGGGGGATTAAGAAACCTAATGAGCATAGTTTACTGTGGAGAGTGGAGGTAGCTCACTATTAAGTAAAGCCTCAAAGTGTAGAAGGTTAGGAGATCCTAAAAGATATGCTAATAAAAGGCACAACACAATATAATGATCTTGAAGGGGAAGAAACCAACAACCCACCAAGGAACAAAAGCAGCTAGTGTCGCTTTTAAGATCTGCAGTTAAAAAGGAATCTGCATCAGGCTAAGGAAATCAAAGAATATAGTCAGTTAAAGCTTCAGGCAAAAACATAAGGGCAGTGAAAAATAGAGCAGGCTGTTTATGGTAGCCACTAAGTTGAAAGGAAGTGAGGAATTGACTATAGTAGAATAGGTGTTTTGAAAGTTTATTAACAAATAAGAAAATTTGCCTAATTGGTAGATTCTCTCAAAAATGTTTATATGGAAAAAAATTTCAGATTTTTCAAATATGAGAATATGTTGACATTCTTTTAAGCCACTACCATGAATTTTGTCATTAAAATTTTTTGAAGGTCTCATAATAATGAAGTAGAAATAAAAATATTAATATCTTTATAGATATTAAAATATTTTAAAATCATCCATTGGTATAAACTGAAAAATATTGAATAATCATTTCTCATTCATCGCCGTATATTTTTTAGGTAACTGCATTGCCAGATGCTGGGTTAGAGCAGTGAAATGTGGTGAATGCAGTTCCTTCTCTCTTGGAATCTCACAGCTAATCAGTACATTACATGTTCACATGGATTTCTTTGCATATTTAGGGCAAAACTACCAAAACTTATTTCAAAATCAACCATGTAATGAACTCAAGATTTTTCTGCAATGCCTATCCTCATTACATTAGGTAAGACAGAGAAGGGAACAGTGTGCTAATAATCGTCGAAAATGATAAAACCAGCCTAGAACGGAGAATTGAATATAGGCAAAAAGATACACTGTATAACCTCTAAACATATATATTGCAATGCACAATGTGTAAGAGAAGGAAGAGAGAGAGAGAGAGAGAGAGAGAGAGAAAGAAGAGATAAAGAACCTGCCATAGAGGAGGGCTAGGGGAGAGGGGAGGAATTGGGATTATTGGTGGTGGGAAATGGGCACTGATGGGGGATGGGTGCTGGAACACTGTATGACCGAAACCCGAACATGAACATCTTTGTAATTGTATATCTAATGGTCTTATAATAAAATATTTAAAAAAAAAAGAATCACAGTTCTTCCTTCCTTCCCTCCCTCCTCCCTCCCTCCCTCCCTCCCTCCTTCCCTCCTTCCCTCCTCCCTCCCTCTCCTCCTCCCTCCCTCCCTCCTTTCTTTCTCTCTCTCTCTCTCTCTCTCTCTCTCTCTTTCTTTCTTTCTTTCTTTCTTTCTTTCTTTCTTTCTTTCTTTCTTTTCTTTCTTTCTTTTCTTTCTTTCTTTCTTTCTTTCTTTCTTTCTTTCTTTTCTTTCTTTCTTTCTTTCTTTTTTTCTTTCTACCCTGACTCTACTTGACTCTGCATGCTCTGTTAAATTGCTCATCTCTATAGAACATTTACTCTGTTTTGAGACATGCTGGTCAATAGATGAGTGCTTATTACATAGATGTTGGTCTTGTGGCATTTATATTGTAATCAAAGAGATGAGATAGACATATGACATGAAATTAACTATCTATAGGAGTGAGATGGTGATCTGAGTGGTTTTAGTAATACAATCCTAGTGGAATTTAGAAGGGATATATATATATAGAGAGAGAGAGAGAGAGCAATTAAGTAGAGAGACACTTAAAGCTAGACACAGAGGCAAAGGAAAATACATTTAAGATATAGCAAGTATACTAAGTTGTCTGAATTGGAAAACTTTTGTTAAGTAGCAACGATGTAATTGATAGATAGCTACAGATCACATATTGAGTAATTTGGACCTTTGTCTGTTATAATTATAATAGTTATGATTACCAATATCAATTCTTTGCTATTATATGACAAATACTGTGCTAAGTGAATTTTATTTACTACTTTGTTTAATCTGTATGGATCCTACATTATCACTATTCACATTTTATAAGGCATAGTAAGGTTGGGTAGTTTGACCAAAGTCATATTGCCATTAGGTGGAGGAACTGGGATTTGATCCTAAGTAGTTATATTCTAACTACTAGAGCCCATAGTCTTAACCATGATTTTTCAAAAACCTATATGAGTTGATATGAAAAAAAATACTTGTGAAATTTTACTCCTACATTCTACTTCCATATAATATACCTGTCCATATAGTCACTCATAGTTGCAAATATCTGCCTCAGAAAGAAAATCTGACAGTTTATTACAAGATAGATTTTACAGGTGGTGTAGAATTTTAATTTCTGAATAAAAATTGTGTCGAAATGCATCCCTACCCTCACAGATATCCAGCAAATTCATGCGAGATTTGTTGAAAAAAGAAGATAGAGGAATAGTGTACTACTCTGGTGAATTGTGTTTCATCAATGTCTTATTAATGTAATATATTGTATTAAATATATTATTATATTAAATATATAAAATTTAATATAATATGTTAAATTAATATGTTAGTTTCATTAGAACTGCAGTTCACTTCACTGTAGTACTAATATGAATTGAAAGTACTTACATTTTATTGGTAGATTTCCAATGAGTGAAATGAATTAGTGGTCATGGCCACTTTTTTTGGGCAAAGCACATGGGTATTCGTCCATTCATGTTGATTGACATATTTTGCTCGTTCCTGGGTGGGAGTAAGATACATTCGACTGCAAAGTCTAGAGTATTACTGTAAACAGATTGTTTAACTGTAAGCTTAAGATTTTTCATATTTGCTGCAGTATAAAAATTTTAATTTAAGGTATAATGGCAAAGATAGTATGATTATGAAAAATGTCATGTTTAACAGTTTAAAGTGACAACTTTAAAATTTTTTTTATTTACAACAGTTTTTGATCCTGTTTTTTGTATTATACAGATATGCCACAGAAAAAAAATAATTTAGAAGAGCTTTTTAAATTTTTGTTTATTTTCCTGAATCACTTGTATCGCTTGTATCACTTGTCTTCCTGTTGTTCATCGATTTGCTCGAGCAGGCACCAGTAACATCTCCATATGTCCTGTCACATGCTAGTGTAGCCCAAGGACATCTGCTCACTCCAGGAACATAAAGAGCCTCAAACCATTCCATCAGGTCATGCGAATGAGGTCTATAATTGTTACTGGTATTTGGCATATCAAATACGACATGGGTAGCTTGCCAGGCTCTTCCGTGCAGGTGGGATACTCTTGTAGTCGCCTTTCAGAGTAAAAATGAACAAATTTAAAGTAATTTTTGCTCAATAACCGCTAGTGATTTTAAACATATGTTTTGGAGATTTAAATACTTTTACTTAGTCAAGTGGTCAATCACTGTCTGTCTGTCTTCCCGTTCATCATTGATCATCGATTTGCTCGAGCGGGCACCAATAACATCTCAATATGTTCTGTCACATGTGAGATAGACCAAGAGCATCTGCCTGTTCCAGGAACATAAAGAGCCTCAAACCATTCCATAAAGTAATGGGAATAAGGTACATAATTGTTACTGGTATTTGGCATGTCAAATATGACTCGGGTAGCTTGCCAGGCTCTGCCGTGTGGGTGGGATTCTCTTGTAGTCACATCAAAATTTGAGCATTTATTGATGAACTGTACGGCTGCAAAGTGGCCGCGTGAGCTGGGCTGTGATCAGCTCTTTGCTGGCTGGAGCTCTGAGGAGTGGGGAGTTCAGATGTGGGATATGGCGGCCCCTCATGGTGTGGGGGTTCCTCTGGCTCTTGGGAAGCTCTGCTGGGGTGGTGGGCCAGGGCTAGAACCTGCCATCCCTCCTGGTCGCCTTGTGATCAGCTGGACACAGAGAGAGCAAGTAGAAGCCCTGCCCCATGCGTGTGAGTCTCTGGATCGGCATACCTGGGCTGGGCTTGAAAAAGACTGCTGCAGGGTGGGTCACTGATGAGCCGGGCTGTAACCAACTCTTCTGCTGGGTGGTCAATAACTTATATAATGTTTAAGTGTTGCATATAATCTTATAGTTGTATTTTGTTGAAGACATATTTAAGTGATATAAATGTAAGGGATGCCCTTAACATTTATAGTTATCATTGCATGTTAAATCCCTAAATGTGTAGTCAAGCCACAATGTGTGTGTGTGTGTGTGTGTGTGTGTGTGTGTGTGTGTGTGTGAGTGGAGAGAGAGAGAGAGAGAGAGAGAAAGGGAAGTGAAAATTGCCTGCCATAGATGCAGGCTGAGGAGGGGGAATCAGAGGGCATTGATGGTGGGAAACGGGCACTGGTGGAGGGATGGGTTTGGAACACTGTATGACTGATACCCAAATATGAACACTTTTGTAACTGTATATTAAGGTGGTATAATAAAAAAATAAAAATAAATAAATAAATAAATTAATTAGCTCCACCCAGCAGAAGAGCTGATCATAACCCGGCTCATCAGAGTCCCACCCTACAGCAGTCTTTTTCTTTCAAGCCCAGCCCAGGTATGTCTGATCCAGAGACTCATATACATGTGATAGAGCTGCTACTGGCTCTCCCTGTGCTCAGCTGATCACGAGGTGCCCGGGAGGGAAGGCGGGTTCTAGCCCTGGCCTGCCATCCCAGCAGAGCCTCGCAGGAAGCCAGAGAAACCACCACACCATGAGGGCCACCATTTTCCATATCCGGCCTCCCCAGCTCCTCAGAGTCCACCCAGAAGAGCTGATCATAAGCCCGGCTCCACGGCTGCTTTGTGGCCACACAGTTCATCACTAAATGCATGAGATGAGAGGCAACTACAAGAGTATACCACCTGGGAAATGGTAATGGCAGATTAAGACTCACCATTGAATATACACAAAGAGACTTAAGTGATAAACTCTAAATATCTGCAGGGCTAGCCACAATGTGTAAAAAGAAGAGGCAGAGAGATGCAGAGACAGAGAGAGAGACAGAGAGAGAAAGAGAGGAAACTGGGGTACCTGCTATTAAGGCAGCATGGGGGTGGGCAGGAGGGGGTGGGGTACATTGGTGGTGGAAATGGGGCACTGGTGGAGGGATGGGTGCTGGTATACTGTATTACCAAGAACCAATTATGATCACCTTTGTAATTGTATGTTTCACTGTGGTATAATAAAAAATTTAAAAAAAAAAAAAAGAGTATACCACCTTCTAGGAAGAGCCTGGCAAGCTACCCGTGTCGTATTTGATATACCAAATACCAGTAACAATTGTAGACCTCATTCCCATGTCCTGATGGAATAGATTGAGGCTCTTTATGTTCCTTGGAGCAAGCAGATGCCCTTACACTAGCATGTGACAGGACGGATGTAGATGTTACTGGTGCCTGCTCGAGCAAATCAATGAACAATGGAAAGACAAGTGAAGACAATAATTAGTAAAGAATTTAAAAAAGTTTTAGATTTTAATTTGTTCTTATGCTATGGTATTAATTTTGGTTTATTTTCCACATTATATCCTAATAATGCAGATGTTTGTACTACATACACAAAAGTGACAAAAGATTATTCATATGTAGTACATTGGCATTACCTTTGTAGCAATTTATTCAAATTTATTATATCCTGTGACTTGCCTTATATAAATTTTTTATGCTTGTATTTCCTTTAAAATCATGCTACTTGGAAATTTCTTAAATTTTCTATTTTATCATAATTTGCTTTTAAGTTAGCAATAGATTTTAAAATATTAAACATGTTAAATTTTTCTGATTTATAAAAATATCAACAGGAAGACAAGTGATACAAATGATACAAGAATTTGGATATTGGCCATCCCTTTAAGAAGCACAAGTTATCCCTTTAAGGATCTCTTAAGTCTCTTAAAGGGACACAACACCACACCACTGCAGTAACTACTGTCTCTGTGGGGTTGACAATTAAGCTTGGAGTTGCCCTAGACTATTACATCTTAGGAGTTAGAAGAACTAACTCAAATCAGTGCTCACCTACTTCCAAACTGATCTTGGAAAAGAAATGTCAGATTCTCAGGCTACTTCATCACTGAATGAGATTAAAATTGTCATAGTCAAGCTTACTTAATATTGAAAATTAAAGATGACATGATGCTCGAGGTATAGTACCATGAGTCGCACGTGCCTTGCACTTGGTCAACCTGGTTTAACTCCCAGCAACCTCATATCATCCCGTAGGCCTGGTAGAAGTGACTTCAGAGTACAGAGCCAGGAATAGGTCCTGAGCACCACTGTGCATGGCCCCCAAACCATAAATAAATAAATAAACAAAACTAAATAAATATGGCAGGAGACATGGAGATGTTTTATATCCTTTAATAGGTTAATTTTTCCCCCCATGTTCTCTCCAATTTATTTAAGTACCATAGTTTTCAAATTGGTTCATATACAATTGTTATGGGTTTTATTTATTAATATTTTATTATACCACTGTGAGATATATTATTACAATGTTCTTCATGTTTGGAGGCTTCGGTCACATAGTGTTCCAGCACCCCGCCCTCCACCAGAACCCATTTCCCCCACCAATGTCCCCAATTCCCTCCCCCTCCCATAGCCTGCCTCCATAGCAGGTTCTTTATCTATTTTCTCTGTCCCTCTCTCTCTTTTCCTTCCCTTACATATTGTGGATTGCAATACATACACTTAGATACCATCATGTGCATTTTTTGCCTGTATTTAGTCCTCAGTTCTAGGTTGGTATTAGCCCTTTCCACATTTATTCGTACATGTTCCCTTTTCTGTCCTACCTAACCTCTGACTCCCACAAGTTTGTGGTAATTTCCACTTATGGTAAGATCTCCATATCCAATTTTCCAGCAATTTTTTTGTTGCAGTTGTATGTATTTCATGTAACCCAACTATTTTATCAGTAGAAAGCTATAATTATGTCATGTGTAAAAGAAACTTTATTGAGAAAAACATATGATGCTTTGTTAAAATCATGTACTTTTTTATGAATAAATTAAAGTTTTAATACAAAAATAAATATTTAATTTGAAAATTTATGTAATCATCTTCAATTCCATCTATATTTGTTGATTATACACTCAGGTAAAGTTCTACACATTGTCTTGAACTGTTGCAGGTTATTTCAGAATAATTCAGATATAGGCCAGAGTGATAAGAAGGCAGGTAAGACACTGCTCTGCATGCAACCTCAGTTCTATCTCAGGTAATGATTCTGGTCTCTGAACATTTCCAGGAATGATCTCTGAGCACAGAGCCAGGAATAAGCCTTGAATGCTACAGCATGTTGCCCCGAACAGTATAATTTAAAATAAATAAAATAATTTAAAATTAAGTAAAATAATAAAACAAAGTTAAATACATTTTATAAATTTTGTAAAATAAATTATATAATTTTTAAAAGCAAAATAAAATTTAAATAAATAATATAATTAAAAATAAAAGAAATAACAAGGGAAAGAATAATTTAGAATAAGAAGAAATAAATAGGTCAGGAACTATAGTCCTGGTCAGGAACTATAGGTCAGGAACTATAGTCCAGGATAGGGTTTTGCTGCACATGCAGCTGACCCAGATTCAACGTCTGCATCCCATATGGTCCCTGAGCACTGCCAGGAGTGATTCCTGAGTGCAGAGCCAGGAGTAACCCCTGAGCAATGCTGGGTACGACTCAAAAAAGAAAATTTAGAAAAAAAATTAATAATTAAAAAGAATGATTTAGATTTTTATTGGCTGTGTCAATTGAATAATTTAGATTATAAGAGCTGGGTAGGGCGTTTCCCTTGCACTCAGCTGACCAGGATTTGATCCATATGGGATACACGAGCATGGCCAGGAGTAATTCCTGAGTGCAGAGCCAAGAGTAACCCCTGAGAATTACAAAGTGTGACCCAAAAAGACAAATAGATAAACAAAGAGAATAATTTAAATTATAATAGAATAATGCCACAATTAAAATACTGCTTGGATCCACAATATGTAAGGAAGGAAAAGAGAGAGAGGGAGAGAGAAAAGAGGTAAAGAACCTGCCATGGAGGCAGACTATGGGAGGGGGAGGGAATTGGGGACATTGGTGGTGGGAAATGGGCACTGGTGGAGGGCGGGTGCTGGAACACTATGTGACCGAAACCTCCAAACATAATCAATGTTGTAATTGTCTATCTCATGGTGGTATAATAAAATATTAATTAAAAAAACAGGAAAAAATGAAAAAAAATACTGCTTGGAATGTATTCTGTGATTTTGATTTGCACGCATGATCTTGCCTTTCTCTATGCCTACACTTTTAAAAAATTTGTTATTATACCACAGTGAGATATACAATTACAAAGATATTCATGTTTGGGTTTCCGTCATACAGTGTTCCAGCACCCATCCCTCCACCAGTGCCCATTTCCTGCACCAAAGTCCTCTGATTCCCTCTTCCTTCTCCCTCCCTTGCCTTCCTCTATGGCAGGCACTTTTTCCTCCTCTCTCTCTCTCTCTCTCTCTCTCTCTCTCTCTCTCTCCCTTATTTTACACATTGTGGCTTGCAAAGAAACATTTAGAGGTTATCATGTATATCACTTTGCCTACATTCAATGCTCAGTTCTAGCTGGTATTATCATGTCCAACAATTATTAGTACACTGTTCCTTTCTCTGTGTTACCTAACCTCTGACTCCCACATACTTGCAGTAGATTACACCCACTGACAAGACCTCCTTATCCATATTTTGCCTGGCTTTGGATATTGATATCATACTATTTTTAATATCCTGAAAATAAATGCAATAATTCTGTATTTGTCCTTTTTCCTCTGGCTAATTTCACTCCACATGACTCTCTCCATATTCAAATTTCATAACTTTGTTTTTCCTAACAGCTGCTTAGTATTCCATTGTGTAGATGTACCAAACGTTATTTATCCAGTCATGTGTTCTCGGGTACTCTGGTTGTTTCCAGATTCTGTCACTGTCACTGTCACTGTCTTCCCATTCATCATCGATTTGCTTGAGCGAGCCCCAGTAACATCTCCATATGACCTGTCTCATGCTAGTAGAGCCCAAGGGCACCTGCTTGCTCCAGGAACATAAAGAGCCTCAAACCATCCTATCAGGTCATGGGAATGTGAGGTCTATAATTGTTACTGGTATCTGGCATATCAAATACAACACGGGTAGCTTGCCAGGCTCTGCCGTGCAGGTAGCATACTCTTGTAGTCATCTCTAAATCCAGCATTTATTGATGAACCGTGCGGCCACTGTGATAGGCTGGTCTGCTGGGTGGAGTTCTGACGAGGGGGAAGTCCGGATGTGGAAAATGGAGGCCCTCATGGAGTGGGGGTCGTCTGGCTTGTGAGGCTCTGCTGGGGTGGCGGGCCATCCCTCCCGGGCACCCTCATGAGCAGCTGGGCACAATGAGAGCCAGTAGCAGCTCTGCCCCATGTCTATCTCTGAATCCAGATTCTGACTATTGTAAATCGTACTGCTATGAATATAGAAGTGTGCCTACCTCTTGTTTCTAATAACTAATTTGGCCAGAGGAAATGATTATTATATGCATACACATACTTATTGAAAAAATAACTATGGCTTCGGTTGAATTATACAGTTGGTTTAGTTATTCACTCAACTTACTATTTATAATTTTTGTATTTGTAAATTTCTCATTGTTAGCAGGATTATTTTAATAGACAGTCTTACCAGGTCAAAGGGTATATGTGGCCTGACGGAAGTGGATTTGTTCAGAGGTAGGGCGCCAGGTTGATCTGGCAGTCTGTCAGATTGATGTCCAGCGTGCTGTACAATAGGGGAAAGCACTGATGGAAGACAGGAAGCAACCTGGCTAATACAGTGGTTCAGGCTAGTGTAGGTTGGGTGCTCAAATGCCAGGATTTCTATGTCAGATGTCATAGATGGCCTCATTCTTCACCATGAGGTGGTGTGGGTTATGAGAATGGAGTTGTAATAGAAAGATGGTTCATAGAGAGATAAACTCAGGACCAGTTACCCCTGCAAAGCTGTGGCATCCCCAGAAGCACTGAAGACCTGTGCAGTGGTCAGCTAGCTTGCTTAGGCGTCGGGGAGCAAACTCCTGAGCAGTGCTCAGGACCTGTGCAGTGGTCAGCTCGCTTGCTGGGACGTTGGGGGCAAAAACTCCTGAGCAGTGTTCAGGAACCTATGCAGTGGTAGCTAGCTTGCTGGGGCATTGGGGAAAAAACTCCTAAGCAGCGCTCAGGACATGTGCAGTGGTCAGCTAGCTTGCTGGGGCGCCGGGGAGCAAACTCCTAAGCAGTGCTCAGGACCTGTGCAGTGGTCAGTTAGCTTGCTGGGGCGTTGGGGAGCAAACTCTTGATCAGTGCTCAGGACCTGTGCAGTGGTCAGCTAGCTTGGTCAGCTAGCTTGCTGGGGCGGGAAAAACTCCTGAGCAGTGCTCAGGGAACACGAAGCCAGCCTTTGATACTTGGCCTCGCTCTGGGGAGCTGACATTTTAGTGCTTGAGCTCAGTGATGGCAGTACTGCTCTGGCTAGTGGTCTGGGCGACACCACTGCCACACCTGGTGGTGCAGAGGAGACCACAAGGCACTGAAGAGGAAACTCAGTGTCTTGTGTGTTCCAGGCATGTGCTCCAGCCCTTTGGGTATCTTCCAGCAAGAGAATTATTTTAAATTTAATGACATGCAGCTCAAGGAGAACTGCTTTTATTGCTAATAGACCTGACTATAGATTTGGGGAAAATGTTCAAAGACACCTTTATCTTTCCTTCCATATGGGTAGTTCTAATCTATCTGGAACTAGTATTCTTTAAAAAAAAGAAAATAATCACCGTTTTTAATATGCGTTAATTCATTTTGTAGAATTACAGAATGTATTGTATCTTGCATTTATTTTATAATTTCCCTTTTGAAATTTTCCCTGTGTGAAGAGTAATTACATTAATTCTCAGCTCCGTCCTTAAAACTGGTTTATAAGAAGGTAATATTATTTCAAATATTTTTTCACATTTTCCAGTAAAAATATGAAAGACATCCTGTCTTTTTCTCAAATTACAGAACCTTATTTTTATACTTTATTGTTCTTAATGCTAGATTAGTATATTTTTGTTTATAATATTTTAAAAGATATTTTTTTCATTTCGTATAAGTTTGTTATGTACAGTGTACACTACATAAGCCATGGGTCTTAAATTAACAGAGATGGAAGCTTCTGTATTTATTTCTTGTTTGTATTTATCACTAAGCATCAGCAGAAGGGTTTTATATAGAACAATTAGAAACAGGAAGGCTGTAGTTTTAGGGAAAAGTTTATTATATACGTATATGAAATTATGTGTGTATATATATATGTGTGTGTGTGTGTGTGTGTGTGTGTGTGTAGATGTATATGTGTATCTGTCTATCTTTCTATCTGTTAGTTCCAGAGACATACTGTGGCAGTGCTCTGGGATTACTCCTGGTTCTGTGCTCAGGAATAATTTCCGATGGTGCTCAGGGATTGAACTAAGGTTGTGCCAGGATTGAATTGAGGTTGGCTGTGGGCAAGCAAGTGCCTTACCCCTGTACTATCTCCTTGGCCCCTGAAAATACTTTATTCTGTTTAAGATAACTTAATCAGGGTATTCTGGTAAAAATGACATGATTAATGACCGAGAAAGATTAAAATATTTTTACATTCTGTTTTTAATTAACACTATCTTAAATTTCTGCTCTAAAATTTATAACTAGTAAAATATTACAGGAAAGATATATCATTCATAATCCACTTGAAGTTGTGTTTTACCTTATCAAGTCTTGCCTGCTTGATTTGATTTGCTGAGGCAGTATACATTAAAAACAAATTTTAACTAAAATATTGCTTTTGTGCTATTCTTAAGTACATTAATTAAGTGTTAATATTTATTAAGTTCAGCATAAAAGAGCTAAGGCTATTGTTTTCAATTATGTAAGGTAGTATTTCAGTCGGTATGTGATTTTAAAATTTATCTGTACAACTAGGAAAATATTCATCATTTGGAAATAGGCCATCTTGGAAACTTAAACTGTAAACTTTTTCTGTGTATATAAATAGGTAACAAGTATAACTATTAATGTTGGAGCCTTGCCCCATTGATTCTACTTGTTCTGTCATTTTTTAGCCAGAGATAATGATGTGTATTTAGTCTCTGCCATATTTACCTAGAGGAAGTCTTTTTAAATCCCTCATTTTTCTCCTGCACTGGGGTTATATGTAAATATACATAAAATGGCAAATGGAATAATGTCTGTTTTGTCTAAAGATACCATTCATCTTAAACAAATACATGTCTGCCTTTGAAAGCATAGCAATATGACTTTTGTTTGGTAGGAGGAGGAAAATAGATAAGATCAAAGCAAAAAATACATTGCAAATTATATGAACTGGTATTAAACTCCATTAAAAATTAGATAAATGTTCCTGATTGTGTATTCTTAAGACTGTAATGCCACTCCCACTTCTATACTGTTTCCAGCTTTTCGTATTTCTAGTTATTACATATTGATTTTTGATAGAAATCTGAAGCTAGTCTTTAATTGGCTATCTATTTTCTAATACATTTTTCTGATCAGACATGGATAAAAATTTATAATTTCAGCTATTGGGAAAGTACCTTTTAGCTTACTTGCATTATTTCTAATTCTAGAACCCTGCAATTTGGAACAAAGTAACTTTGTTGACTTCCTACACTATGAGGTCTTTAGATATGTGGCTCTGTTTCTTCTATGATATTTGTACCTACATGTTTATCCTATAAGATAAATTAAGGGTACAGGTGGTTATGGTCTTAAACATAAAACGGAATCAAAATTTTAATTGCTTACATTTGCTTAATTTATTATAAAATGAATGTAATTTATTGTTCTTGCCATCTTACTTTTTATATTTGCTGATTTTATCTTTTATTTTTTTCACTTTTGATTAATTATATCTTTGGTTCTTTTTAAAACTTGCTTCTTTTTAAAAATCATTTACATGTGTCTATTTAAATAAACCTATTTGATCTTGCATTTTTTACTTAGACATATAATTAAAATATATAATCTTCCACTTCTAGTTTAAGAACTTTGGTGATTTCAATTTTTTTTCTCATCTCTCATGTTTAGGAGCTCGTTAGTCCTAAATTTTTGTAATGCTTTCATAATTGGTCTTCTTCCTTAAAAATAGCTTGTTAAGAACTCTGTTAATTTTTGTAATTACTGTTAACACATTGTTAATTCCTATTTAGAGTTAACCATTCATTTTTCACCTGTTTGTTTATTCGTCATTTCCCATTTGCTTGAGATTTTTTTTCAGAAATTATTCTAGTTAGAAAGCTATCTCAAGCTGTATATTGCTGTTTTATTTGTACCTTTGATATAAAAAAGGCTTAACGAGAAGAAAGCACTAGTGTGCATTCATTCTGTGAACATGGACGTTGGAAAGGATATTCTACATGGGTCTAGGATCTTTGCATTTGCTTCCAGTAAGGATGAACTTTCAATCTTCTCATTTTTATTATTTTGTGATTAAAATTTTAATTAAAGAACTGTTTTTTACAAAGTTATTGATAGTTGAACTTTAAGCATGTCTATTTTCAACACCAGTCCCAATTATTCTTTTAAATGCTAAACTTTCTTTTGGGGAGGTCGTGGCCCTTGAGTATTAAAACCCAGCTGTGCCCAAGGGCTTACTCTTGGCTCTGTGCTCCTGGGACCATATGTAGTCTCAAACCAAAACTGGTTCAGCCACATGCATAGTAAAGGCCTTACTAGCCCTGTACTGTCTCCTGGCATTTAAATGCTAAAAAATTAGAGACTTGATTTGGATTTAATATATAACTAATTTTCTAAGAATTTTCTCTTCAAGAAAAAATAATTTTTGGGCTGAGGGGGCTCCAGAGCAGTGCTCATGACATATAGGAGCTCCACCAGTTATTATCAATCATCTGATTCAATAGGTTCAGTGCCAGTGCCCGAGGATGTAGTGATGCGCAGGTCCTGTAGTGTGAGACACCTGGATCTAGCCAGAAGCGTCAAGTTCACTTGGTTATCAGAATGGAAGGAAGGGAACTGAATGACGAAGATATCATCATTTTCAAAGGGGAATTTGTCCTACTAATAGGGACAGCGATTAACTAGACTTATTGTAACTGCCTGATAATATTTAATGATGTGAATTTGAATTTGGATAATAAATAATTTTTTTGAAATTATTTTATTTTTACAGTTACAAAGATATACAATTAAAAAGTTCATATTTGGGTTTTGGTCATACAGTGTTCCAGCACCCATCCTGCCACCAGTGCCCATCTCCAACCACCAATGTCCCCGGTTCCCTCCCCCTCCCCCAGCCCTCCTCCATGGCAGGTTCTTTATTTCTTTCCCTTTCTCTCTCTTTCTTTTTCCTTCCCCTCCAGACTATGGATTACAGAACATACATTAAAGGGTTGTCATATGTATCCTTTTGCCTCTATTTAATGCTCAGTTCTAGGTTGGAATTAGTACCCTTGACAATTGTTAGCACACTATTCCATTTTCTGTCTTACCTAGCCTCTGACTCCCACACGTTTGTGATCATTTCCACCTTTGACAAGACCTCCTGATATATGTTTCACTTGACCTTGGATATTGGTATCATAATATGTACATATATATTTATGCCATGCAAATAAATGCAGTCATTCTGTATCTGTCTCTCTCCTTCTGGCTAATTTCACTCAACATAATCTTTTCCATGTCCATCCATTTACAGGCAAACTTTATAACTTCATTTTTCCTAACAGCTGCATAGTATTCCATTGTGCAGATGTACCAAAGCTTCTTTATCCAGTCGTCGATTTTTGGGCACTCTGGTCGCTTCCAGATTCTGGCTATTGTGAATAGTGCTGCTATGAACATAAAAGTAGGGTTGGTGTTTCCGCTGCGTATTTTTGGTTTCCCGGAGTAGATTCCCAGGAGTGGTATGGCTGGGTCAACATTGTCAAAATGGTAATACTCCCTAGAGCTCTGTACAGATTCAATGCAGTCCCTATAAGGATACCGATGACATTCTTCAAAGAAATTGACCAAACGCTCCTGAAATTTGTATGGAACAATAAACCCCCAAGGATAGCTAAAGCAATCCTCGGGAAAAAGAAGATGGGAGGCATCACCTTTCCCAACTTCAAACTGTACTACAAGGCAGTAGTAATTAAAACAGCATGGTATTGGAATAAAAACAGACCTGTGGACCTATGGAATAGAATTGAGTATCCTGACACCCAACCTCAAACACATGATCATTTAATCTTTGATAAAGGTGCAACGAGTCTAAAATGGAGTAAGGAAAGCCTCTTCAACAAGTGTTGTTGGGAAAACTGGGCAGCGACATGTAAAAAAATGAATTTGGACCTGTGTCTAACACTATGCACAAAAATCAGATCAAAATGGATTAAGGATCTCAATATCAGACTTGAATCCATAAAGTACATTGAAGAAAATATAGGAAAAACCCTCCACGACATTGAAGCTAAAGGCATCTTCAAAGGTGAAACATCACTAACAAAGCAACTAGAAGAAAAGATAAACGTATGTGACTACATGAAACTAAAAAGCTTCTGCACCTCAAAAGAAACAGTGACTAAGATACAAAAGCAGCCCACAGAATGGGAAAGAATATTCACCCAATACCCATCTGATAAGGGGTTAATATCCAGGATATATCAGGCACTGGTAGAACTTTACAAGAAGAAAACAAACAACCCCATCAAAAAATGGGGACAAGAAATGAACAGAAACTTCGGCAAGGAAGAAATTCGAATGGCCAAGAAACACATGAAAAAATGCTCATCATCACTAATCATCAGAGAGATGCAAATCAAAACAACAATGAGATACCACTTTACACCACAGAGACTGGCACATATTCAAAAGAGCAAGAACAACAAGTGCTGGCATGGATGTGGGGAAAAGGGGACACTCATCCATTGTTGGTGGGAATGTCGGCTAGTACAGCCTTTCTGGAAAGCAATATGGATAATAAATAATTTTAAAGATGGAATTATTATGTTACACACTTGAAATATAGTGTGCTGTATCAATTGTACCTCAACTAAAATTTTTTTTAATATTAAGAATATTCAATTTTGATATTAAAATATTTAAAAAATATAATATTAGGCATTATCAACTTCAGCAACTACTAAATAGAAAGTCTTTTAAAAATATGTAACAAGGGGCTGGAGCGATAGCCCAGCAGTAGGGCGTTTGCTTTTGCACACAGCCGGCCTGTGCCCGCCCGGGTTCTATCCCCAGCATCCCATATGGTCCCCCAAGCACCGCCAGGAGTAATTCCTGAGTGCAAAGCCAGGAGTAAACCCCTGAGTATTGCCGGGTGTGACCGCCCCGAAAAAAAAAGGAAAAAAAAATATGTAACAAGTACTCAGTTGTTGCAGTACACTGTTGCCCAGAGTCTCTGTTTCTTGCCTGGAGTTACCTCCTGCAGGCCACTTTGTAGATAAGGGGTGGAAAACAGTTTGGTATGTGGCAGTATATCTTATCATGTATTCTATGTTAGCTGGTATAAATATTTTCTCTCATGCTACCACAATTATCATGGGACTAGATAGATCTTACCAGTATATTTACCTCACCACATTGGACCAGAGAGAAATGTTTTCTTCCAAGCAAGCATGTGTGGCTCTCTAATAAATCTAAAGGCTAATATACAAAACAGCTATGAAATAAAAATGAGAATCTTTTGAAGACTTGGAGAAATATATACTGGCTGTAGAATATCCATTGGTACAGATGCTTGCCTTTGTATTCTGATATATAGTTCATCTCAGATGCTCCTCCCCCATCTACCAAGGACTTGCAGCCTTGGCTGGGCAACATTAACATTTCCATGGGCCTAGGTGAAGTCCTGGGAGAAGTTACCTGAGGGGGATTGACCATAACAGTTTTCTGTTGGTCTGGGCTGAAAAGTTATAAAAGCTGTACCCTTTTTGCCTTTTGGCCTCTTGTCTTTTGCTCCTCCCTCTGGTCTCCTCTTCCTTAGCACGTGGGCCTTAGCACGTGGTAGCAGCCATTTGACCAAGGATTCGAAACCTACATGTGGCTGGGGTCCAGCCAGGAACTTAAAATCTGGGGTTTTCCTGTTACTGGATTGTACAACAGAACAAGTGTGAGTAAAGCCTTTGGAAACTGCTGGATTCTTACATCTTTCTCCATCAACCCGCCGATCCCCTGGTGCAAAAGGAATCCCTGATCCTGATCCCAGATTTTGTCGGGGCACCCAGCGTACCCCCAACACTCAGTACTGAGAAAGAGAATATTAAGTAAAATAGTCTGTGTTATTTGGGAGCAAATAATGTAATTTCTCTGAACCTTGTTTCTTCAGCTCCAAACAATGATCACTTGTCACTTGTCACTTGTCTTCCCGTTCAGCAAGATTTGCTTGAGCAGGGGCCAGTTAGTTACATCTCCATTCGTTGGGAATGAGGTCAATTATTGTTACTGTTTTTGACATATAGAATATACCATAGGTAGCTTGCTAGGCTCTGCCATGGCTCTGGGTTCATCCCAGGGGGGCCCAGTCTTAGTAATAACTATAATATTTACCACAGGATAAAATAAAATAATATATAGTTAAAGCACGTCACAGAGTGTTTGGTATAACCAGTGATACAGCTGCTGATAAGATAATAAAGTGCTAAATATTTTTTGGGGAGGGACCACACTGAGTGTGCTCAGGGGTTACTCCTGGCTTACTGTACTATAGCCTCACTGAAATGTTAACTATTTTTTTAAGTGATTGATATTTAAAAGTGTTTTTCTCTACAGAAGCTAAAGTTTTTATTCATAACAATTTTCTATGAAACTTACTTTGATATTAAGAAAATTATTTTAGACCTCATTTCCATGACCTGATGGAATGGTTTGAGGCTCTTTATGTTTCTGGAACAAGCAGGTGCCCTTGGGCTCTACTAGCATGAGACAGGACATATGGAGATGTTACTGGTGCCCTCTAGAGCCAATCAATGATGAACGGGAAGACAGTGATACAGTGATTTTTTGGTGACTGGAAAGATAGCCTAATGGACCTGACTCAGTGGAGTACATGGTTTGCATGCAGGGAGGCCCACATGTGGCCTCAAAAAGAAAAATAAGAATATTATTTTCCCACCCAATATAATAAAGATACAGTGGAAGTATTTTTTGAATGTGAGTTATAAATGGAAAATTAATTTAATTTAATTTTATTTTTGCTTTTTGGGTCCACTAGCAATGCTCAGGGGTAGCTCCAGGCTCTGCACTCAGGAATTACTCCTGGCAGTGTTTGGGGACCATATGGGATGCTGGGGATCAAATCTGGGTTGCCTGCATGTAAGGCAAACACACTACCCATTGGACTATCACTCCAGCCCCAGAAAATTTATTTTAGTAACATGAACTAAAGAAGCAGATTAATCATTTTTAAATGTTTCTTTTGGAAAATATTAGAATTTGCTCATATTAAGGTATTCAGAAAAATTAGTTCTTTTTTTTAATTTTTTTTATTTTTACAAAAAAATTAGTTCTTGTACTTAACAATTCTCTATTTTTTAAAGACTTTAAGCATGCCTTTCCTTCGGTTATTTGTATTTTTTGGGAAGGACCTCTGATCTTTTGCGTTGTATCTTGGGACAGTTAGAAAACAATGCTGTCTTTGAACTATTGAATTAAAAATTGTTTCTTTTCCCCACTGGTCACGTTGCCTTATAAAGATTTCCTCCGTCAAGGCAAGAACACTGCCTGGGACTGATAGTTTCAGCTGTCTCCTACGTTGGGCTTCTATTGTAGGGCAGAGAGTGCACTCCTGTTATGAGATATCCCTAGGTTGCAGTGTTACTGCAAAGTCAGTTTGAAAATAGCTTGAGAAACTGATGATTAATTTATCTAAATACATTTGCATGGTTAAATTGATTCATGGAGGTTTTTTTTAATAAAGGAAAGGAAAAGACTTCTGTTAAAATATTAAAAGCAAAAAAACTAATCCTATAGCCCTGGATTCTACCCTTTGCTTTTTAAGGGTTGATTTCTTTCTCCTAGCAAATTACAATGCTAACGATCCATCTGGAACCATTGTCTTCTTTAAGTTTTTATTGTTGTAGGAAAATTGATAGGTATTATGTTGAGTTCAGCAAAATATGCTTTGTAGAACTCCTGATTCTTATCCTGGTACTTCTGTAGCTGATCATGGTTATTTCTAAGTAGCCAGGTAACCATTTTCATTACTTACCTTGGAACTCCTTTTCCATTGTAAGCTACTAATTTTTATCCTTTTATTTGTTCACTGTTTCCTTAATTTCATTGCTTTGATATTTTTCTCTCTCCCAAGCCCACTCTACAACTGACATTTACCCCAACACCTAGAGTTGGTGTCAGTAATAACTCATTACCCCCTTCAGAGGCAGTTTTCCTTCCTCATGTAAAAACTCTCTCTTTTTGAGATTTACCGTCTTGTTGAAGCACTTACTGCCTTTCATGTTTGTTGTGATTTATCTGCTCCCTCATAGTGCCTTTCATTTGTGGAGGATCTTAAGCTACCACTCATGTCCTTGCTCTTCTCATGGATGACTTCACACCATGTGAACCATCTAGCTAGCAATCAGGGTTTTTCTGGCTATGTTCTGCTCTCTTCTCTTTCTTCCCAGTTTGTCATGCTCCTCATTGATTTACTTTTCTTCCCCCATCCATCCTAGACCTTATAGTGACTATTTTGTTATTTGGATTTAAGTTCTGGATTTGTTTTCCTTATCTTAAATTCTCTGGAAAGCCCCCAACTATCTGCTTTCAGTTGTTGTTCTTTCACAAGACTGTATGGCTCTGCTAAAGGAAAGAAATTATGAAATAGTTGCCACTAGAGATTCATGACCTTTATTTTTAGATCACCTCAGTAGTTGATTCCAGAAATTCTTTTATTTTCCCTTTGATTGTATCATTGACCTAGCAGTTACTCAGTAGCACATCATTTAGTTTCCAATCTTTGAATATTTTCCAGCATTCTTTCTATATTTGATTTCTAGTGTTCCATTATGAACTGAGAAGATACTTGAAATAATTTCAATTTTCATAGCTTTGTTGATACTTGTTTCATGTCCTAGTGTACAATTTATCCTGACAGTATCTTGTGTGTTGTGAAAAAATATGTATTCAGCTTTTTGAGTGTTAAAAGTCCTACAAATATCTACTAAGCATAGCAATTGTTTCCTTAATGATTTTCTGTCTGGTTCATCTGTACAATTGGTACAGTGGGTGTTAAAGTCACATACTATTATGTTGCTGTTGATATCTCTCTTGAGGCATTTTAGTTGTTGCCTTATGGATTTTGATTCCCCTTCATTTGGTATATGTATGTTAATGAGGCTCAAATTCTCTTGATATATTGATTACTTGTTCATTATATAATGTGAGTCATCATTTCTAATTACCTATTAAAGTTTGAAATCTATTTTGTCTCATATAAATGTGACGCTCTTATCTTTTCTCAGGTTTTATTTACCTGTATGACTTGCAACATGTTACTTTGAACTTGTGTTTATTATGAATTCTCCTGCAACTAACCAGTTGAGATTTGTTTCATGATCTCTCTGGTCATTTAGGTCATTGTTAATTAAATTTTCATATATAAGAATTTATTGACTTATTGCCATTTTTAATGTCTTTTTCCTTTTCTTCTCTGTTTTGTACTTTTTACCTTGTACTTTAATGCAATCCCTTTTGTGTAGTGGTCAGTTTCCTTTTGCCTCTTATTATTTAAGCATTTTTTGCTTTCAGTCTACCATGATGTTTCTACCACAGTTCTGAGGTTATATCACTTTAAATTTGACACACAATCTTGAACTTGCTCTAATAGATCCCAATTATTACTCTCCTATCTCATTGTATATTTTTCAAGTATCTTACTTCTTTTCAGTGTGGTTTCTTTTCATTCCATAGAAGATAGTTTAGTATTTCCTACAGAGTTAATATTATGTCCATTAATTCATTTTTATGTTATTTGTCTGGAAAGCTTCTTATTACTCATTTGAGTATGAGTGAGAATGTAAATGTAGCTGTATGGCATATTCTTTGTTGGAGGTCTTTACTATTCAACCTCTGGCTATATTGTCATTTCCCCTGGCCTGTAAAGTTTTAGCTGAGAAAAAAAAGTGAATTTTATGGCAGTCCTAATTTGTGGGTCTTTGCTATTTTTCATACTCTCAGGATTCTATCCCTATCTCTGACTTCTTCCATTTTCATTATAATGTGTCTTGATGTTTGTGTTTGATCTATTTCCTTCCTCAGTTTGGGAAAGTTCTTGTCTATTATTTTCAAATTAGAATTTTTTTACCTTCATTTGTTCTCCTTCTATAACTGACGTAGATGGGCTCCACGAGGGCTTATGTGAGGCGGGAAGGGGAGAGAGATGGTCTCTTTCTCCCCAGCCGCTTCTTTCTCCCAGGACCAGCTGGGCAGACAAAGGACTGATAAAGTGTGTGATGAGCCCCTATACAGTGTGGGCCTGAGCCCCACAGCCCCACAAGGTGGCCCTCAAGCCACACCCGATGTCCTCTTGATCCCTAGGCATGGGAGTTGATCCCCACCACCTGATAGTTCTTGGGGAGCCATGAACTCAGGCTGGAGCAAGTAATTGCTCTTTGCATGAAAGGAAAGTCAGTCCTAGGCCTTACCCATGGTTTTCTTAGGGTTCTTGTCTTCCTCACAGAAAAGAATTTTCAGGAGTAAACGAGCAGTGAAGTAAAAACAGATTTTATTAAGGAGGTTTTAGGATGGGGGAAGGAGGAGGGAAAGAGTAACACGCTCAAGGGAGAAGGCAGGCTGTCCCAAAAGGCAGAGAACAAGAGCCCTGACTGATTTCCAAAGGGGCCTTTTTGTGTCCTTGGCCTGGAATGCTCTGGAATTTTCTTGGCCATCGATGGTTGATGGGAGGGTTAAGGACTAGGCATAAGAAGCTGGATCCATCTCCCTTATAATAGGGTCTATAGTCGGTTAATGGGTCTTATCAGGTCTTCCTTCTGATTCCAAAAGGTGACAGCCTAATGGCAACAGTTCACTGCCATGCAGGGCCCCACATGTCTGCCTGCCTCCATCATAACCACTGTGAAGTGTTGCAGGGGTACCCACCCAAGGATGCCAGATGTCGGGAAGCCGCCAGGGTCCCCAACAGTGCCGGGAAGCGAGTTCCCTTCTACCTCCGAAGTCGGTGGGGAATGGATGAAGACTCAGGAATCCGATGCGGTTTTAAAAGGACTTTACTATCACAGGTTCCAATATACAATCCAAGAACAGGGAAAACCTCTGGACTCTGGGTTCCCAGCTAGGCCCCAGCCAGGTGTAGGCCAAGATGGCTGCCACCATGTGTTGAGGCACAATGGAGAGGATGGAGAAGTAAAACGCCAAGGGAAGCCGAAATGGCAAAAAGGGAGAAAAGTAAAAGGGGCTTCTTTCTTCTTGCAGCTTATTTTATAGCTAGAAATCCGCCCAAACTCCCCAGCCCAGCCCATTCTGGGCTGGGCTATCTAGAGATGAAAACAGGAAAATAGCTCTATAGAAATGTAGCAACTTCAGGAGACCCTCTGGCTGTTTACAAGGACCCAGAGCTAATTCAAAGCCTCCTAGCAGAGCTGGGAGGAGCTGTAAGCTAAATGTAACTTCCCCTGGCAGGAAGGGTCAAATGCCCTCAGGTAATTTCTCCCAGCACCTCACCGAATGTCGTTTTATATGCTAATTTCTTGAGCCAAGATCTGCCTGGAAAAGCCTTTATAGGGTAGAGAAGGGGGTTTCTGAGATGGCATGTCTCTGTACCAAAGACTAATGCTAATGCCAATTAAATATTTCTCCAAGCCTTCCAAGTCTGCGTCTACTTCACGGTAGTTTTGTATTTTAGTTGCCTTTGAGTTATCAGGGAGCCATGCTTGCTTGCTTGGAGGCAAACAGCATTTCTCTCTGGTCTAATTACTTAGAGATTCAACGTGGCCAGGCAAATATGCTGGTAAGATCTAGCTAGTCCCATGATGATTGTGGTAGCATGAGGGGAATATTTATACCAGCTAGTACAGAATACATGGTCAGATAAACTGCCACATTTAGACTACATTTAGACTACCCCCTTATCTATGAAGTGATTTTCAGGGAGGCAATCGAGAGCAGATGCAGAGGCTCTTAGAGGAGTCCCGCAACAAAAGTGTAATTTGTCTCATTTAACAAATGCTCTTATGTCTGCTTCATATTTAAAATTCTTTAGTCCTTCATTTATTTTTTTCATATTTTTGTTTTTTTATTTTTAGGGCCACACCCAAAGATGCTCAGGGTTGCTCCTGGTTCTGCACTCAGCAACTATAGCAGCTACTCTTAGTGGGGTTTGGAGAGCCATATGGGATGTCGGGATCGAGGCTGGGTTGAAGCACATGCAAGGCAAATGCTCTATCCACTGTATTATTGCCCCAGTTTTCATTTCATTTTCTAATTTGGTTTTTCTATCCTTTTAAAAAATGGTTTTCTATACCTTATTTTTGAACTCACTGACTCAGTCTAGCTTCTGTTGTTCTGCTGCTGAGCCCCCTTTTTGTATATTTTAGTGCAGATACTATATTCTATACTAAGTTATTTCTGTTTGGATATTTTCTCATACTTTCTGGTCATGTATCATACTGATTTCAGTTGGAATTATTATTTTTATTTCAGTTAGCATTATTATTATTACTTTGGCATCTTCATCAGGGTATTTATAAACTTTTTATATGCTTAGGGTTATTTCCAGATTTTTTCTTTTCATCTGCCAGTACAGGTAAATACAGGTGAATTTCTCTATTTTTGTGCTGAGTGCTGTGTTAAGTGACAAGGTTCAAGCAGTTCTGGAAATTCATTGGGAGCTCAATATCACTACTTTCAGACAGGAATAATGGTTCTGAGCTTATGTAAGATGGGTGACTCCTGAGATTTTGTAGTCCAGACTTCTATAAGTGCTACCAAGCAGGTTCACAGCAGAAGCTGTTATATCTAATTCAAGTGTACCTGAAGGCTTGCAGTTCCAAGGCTCAACATTATCTGTGGCACTGAATGACCTACATGACCACAAGGGAATTTGCTTTTGTGAGTACCTGGCAAAGCTGTAGTATTAAAGCAAGTGGATCTGGGTAGTGAACTGTGGTCTGAGATTATGAATATTTCTCAAGGCCTGTGCTAAATATTCAGGTCAATTTTGAATCAGGATTGGGCTACAACCAGATGTTCAAAAATCATGGGTTCCCAAGAGCAAATGAATCAAATTTGGGCAGACCTGAGTAGCAGCCAGGAGTTAGGAGCTTATTATTTGTTGAAAATAAGGATGGAGCAGGGCAAAGATGGCAAAACAGAAACAGACTGCAAGTGCTTCTGTGTCCTCAACACAAAAAATAACACAAAAATTAGAACTCAACTATCACTATCACTATCTTCCCGTTCATCGTCTATTTGCTAGAGCGGGCACCAGTAACATCTCCATATGTCCTGTCTCATGCTAGCAGAATCCAAAGGCATCCGCTTGCTCCAGGAACATAAAGAGCCTCAAACCATTATATTAGTTCATGGGAATGACCTAATATAAATGTTACTGGTATTTGGCATATCAAATACGACACGAGTAGCTTGCCAGACTTGCCGTGCGGGTAGCATACTCTTGTAGTCACCTCTAAATAAAGCATTTATTGATGAACCGCATGGCTGCTAGTGGCCGCGTGAGCCAAGCTGTGATAGTCTGGTCTGCTGGGTGAAGTTGTGACGAGAGGGAAGTCCAGATGTGGAAAATGGCGGCCCCCATGGAGTCGGGAGGCGGGGGGTTGTCTGGCTTGTTGTGAGGCTCTGCTGGGGTGGCAGGCCAGGGCTAGAACCCGCCATGCCTCCCGGGCACCTTGTGAGCGTCTGGGCACAGAGAGAGCGAGAGAGCAAGTAGCAGCTCTGGCCCATGTCTGAGAGAGAACTCAACTAAGCTTACTAAAGAGGAGGAGGTCAGGGATGGCTTACACGGGGATCCTGAGACAATAGTGGAGAAAAGCAGTGATTATTTAGCCTGCTACTTTGCTGTATAGGTTCATTGTTTATAGAGGCTTTCTCATGGAATACTTGGGGGTACACATTATTCATGAAGATCAGCATTATAAATCCAATAATTTCATAAAATGGGGAGATGAAATCAGCAAACTCTTCTCTGAAGAAGACAGACAGATGGTCAGTATGCATATGAAAAACTGTTCATTGTTATTTATTTTCAGGAAAATCCAAATTAAGATGTAAGCTATCAGCTCACACAGTGAAAATGGCATATTTCAAAACTTTCTAGAAACCTGTATTGGAGGAGATGTGATGAAAAAGGAATTGTCACTCGCTGCTGGTGGGAATGTTGTTTGGTTCAGTCCCTGTGGAGACGATATTTATATTCCTCAGAAAACTAATAAAAGAGCTCTCATAGGACCCAGTGATCTCACTGCTCAGTAACTATCCCAAGATACAAACATTCAAAAAGATACATGCACGTCTATGTTCATTGTAGTGCTGAGTACAATAACCAGTACAAAGAAACAAATATCCAATTTTTTCAAAAACCAGCTCTTGGTTTCATTAATCTTTTGGATTGTTTTTTTTTGGTTTCCAACTCATTGATTTCCTCTCTAAGTTTTATTATTTCCTTTTTTTCTGCTTGGGTTGGGCTCCTTTTTGTTGGTCTTTTTCTAATGTCTTCAGCTGTGTAGTCAGGTTATTTATGTGGGCCCTTTCTTGTTTCCTGATGAATGCTTGCAGAGCTATAAACTTCCCTCTTAACACGGCTTTTGCCGTGCCCCCCAAGTTCTTATAGTTGGTGTCTTCATTTTCATTTGTTTCCAGAAATCTTTGGATTTCCTGTTTGATTTCTTTTATGATCCATTTGTTGTTCAGCAGTGAGCTGTTCAGTTTCTAGGTGTTTGGTTTGACTCCCTGTTTCTGTGTATGGTTAACTTCCATTTTCAGTGCATCATGGTCTGAAAAGATAGCTGACACAATTTCTATCTTTTTAATTTTATTGAGGTATGCTTTGTGGCTCAGCATATGGTCTATCTTGGAGAATGTTCCATGTGCAATAATGTGTATTCAGCTTTTTGGCATGAAAAGCCCTGTATATATCCACTAGCTCTCTTTCTTCCATTTCTTCCTTCAGGGCCAATATTTCCTTGGTGAGTTTCAGTCTTGTTGATCTATCCATCGTTGATAGAGCAGTGTTAAAGTCTCCAACTATTATTGTGCTACTGTTAATGTCTTCTTTGAGGTCTCTTAGCAGTTGTTTTATGTATTTTGCTGGCCCCTCGTTGGGTGCATATATGTTTAGTAGTGTAATTTCTTCCCTGGTGTGCATACCCCTTAATTAATAAGAAATAGCCTTCGTTGTCCCTTCTAACCCTTTTTCAGCCTGAAGTCTATACTATCTGATACTAATATGGCCACACCAGCCTTTTTGGAGGAATTGTTTGCATGGAGAATGGTCTTCCAACCTTTGACTTTGAGTCTGTGTTTGTTCTGATTATTCAGATGTGTTTCTTGTAGACAGCAGAATGTTGGATTCAATTTTTTTAATCCATTTTGTTACTCTGTGTCTCTTAATTGGCGCATTTAAATCATTGACATTGGAGAGAGATTATTGTCATCGGATTTTGTGTCATCTTTCTGTTTGTGCTTGTTGTGCTTATGGGTTTGGTGCGTATTACAGCAGACCCTTCAGTCCCTCTTTTAAAGTTGGTTTTGAGTCCATGAAGTTCCAATCTACTCTGGGAAACCAAAAAATATGCAGCGGAAACACCATCCCTATTTTTATGTTCATAGCAGCGTTATTCACAATAGCCAGAATCTGGAAGCAACCAGAGTGCCCGAAAATCAATGACTGGATAAAAAAACTTTGGTACATCTACACAATGGAGTACTATGCAGCTGTTAGGAAAAATGAAGTTATAAAATTTGCCTATAAATGGATGGACATGGAGAAGATTATGTTGGAGCGAAATTAGCCAGAAGGGAGAGAGACAGATACAGAATGACTGCATTTATCTGCATAACATAAATATATATGTACATATTAAGATACCAATATCCAAGGTCAAGTGAAACATATATCAGGAGGTCTTGTCAAAGGTGGAAATTATCACAAACGTGTGGGAGTCAGAGGCTAGGTAAGACAGAAAATGGAACAGTGTGCTAACAATTGTCGAGGGTACTAATGCCAACCTAGAACTGAGCATTAAATAGAGGCAAAAAAGATACACATGACAACCCTTTAATGTATGTTCTGTAATCCATAGTAGGAGGGAAAGGAAAAGAGAAGGAGAGAGAAATGGAAAGAAATAAAGAACCTGACATGGAGGAGGGCTGGGGGAGGGGGGAGGGAACCGGGGACGTTGGTGGTGGGAGATGGGCACTGGTGGCGGGATGGGTGCTGGAACACTGTATGACCAAAACCCAAATATGAACTTTTTAATTGTATATCTTTGTAATTGAAAAAAAAATAAAAAATTAAATTAAAAAAAACAAATATCCAATGACAGATGAATGGATATGTAAGTTGTAGCATATATAAGCAATAAAATACTATGTAGCTGTTAGAAAAGATGAACTCATGCAGCTTCCTGCAAACTGGACAGGAAAGGAGAGCATTGAGAGATGCTTCTGGAAGGTCTGGCAGTCAGGCTGATAAAATGACTCAGGTGTAAAATAATCTCGTCAACTGGCCATGATCCAGAGACTCATATAAATCTTGAAAAGATCAACAAGTAGCAGATGCTTCTGGTCCCCGTGCCCTGGAGGGGAGCGGAGTGAACTCCCCACCCATCCAAACAGAGCACTAGCAGCCAAAAACCTCCATACTCCACTATCATTGCCATATTCAGGGCCAGACTCCACTGTCTGGCTGAGCTCCACCCATAAATTAATCCGTTGGAAAACCCAGCTATGTGACTTTTGTGACAGAATTTTCCAGATTTTCAGAATTGAAGTTGGTTACCTCCCTACATCTCCCTGCTCTGGAAGGCAGTCATGTCTGAGCCCTGAAGCCAACAACCACCCAGTTAAAAATTTAATTATAACTTTATCCCCCCCCATTAGAAATATTGGAATTCTAGTGCACATGGCTGTATTTGTGACTGCACAACATCTCAAATTCTACAATACTGATAAGCCAAGTAGCACACCACATTTAATGGGATGTAAAAGTAGAAGCCAGCCAATAAGAAAATATATACACACAATGCCTATCCTGTAACAACATATCAATAATTTCTTATACAAGGGTTTAATGGCTCCATGGTGAGATTGAACAATTGTCATTAACTTTCTTCCAAGAAAACATTTCTTGATCATTTTTAGCAAATTATCTCTAACAAGCAACATAAAATAAATTATTTAGGGTCCGCACAGAGGGGCAGGCTTAAGGGGTGGTTGGAAAAATTGGAAATAATGGTGGTGGGAAGTTACAATGGTGATGGGATTGGTTGAATATTTAATGTCTATTATAAATTAACAGGAACAACTTTGCTAAGAAATAAATTAAGGAAAAAATTGAGTAGAAGCCCACTAAGTTCAATAAGTGGGAGCAATAACTCCAGTGGCCCAATTTGTACATAACTACTCAGTAAAAGGTCATGACATTAGCAACCATTATGAGAGACATATGTTGTAATGAGCAATATAAAGTAAGTTAGTTAGTGTCTGCTAAGAGAACATGTTGGGGGTAGGAAACTAGGGTCTTTGGTGGTGGTAAGGGCACATTGGTTGTGGGATTGGTGTTGGAATATTGAATACACGAAACAACTGCTTTGTGAAAACTTTATAAATCAGTGATGTTTTAAACTTTAATTTTAAAGTTAAAATTTTTTTTTTTAAAAAAGAAAAGGGAGGGCATTGTGTTACATGCTACACAAAATAAATCAGAGAGAAGGACTAATACTGATTGGTCTACACTAATCTGTGAAACATATATCAAAAAGGGAATAAACAGTATCAAGCAATGACAAACCCCTGGCTTTGGGTTAAAAAACTGATTTTTTTTTAACCCAAAAAATTGATTATCGGCAGTGGGAATTTGATCCGGGGAGAATGAATATAGGACTAAGAGGTACCTTAGGGGCAATGGTGCAAGGTTGTGGGAACTTTGGTGGTATGGGTACAGTACCATTGTACATAAATAGCATCAACTTTATAATTACTTAACCTTGTTAACTAAGCCATAATAAACTTGTTTTAAATAGAAAAGAGGAGTAGATTGACTCCTTCCTCTCAAAGTGGAAAGATGACTAGTGATGGTGCTGTAGTCCACTTCAGAGGTCAGAATCTGATGGTTAAAATAAACAGAAATATCAGGATGTATACTGGAGATTTAAAATTTGTGATTTTCTGTATTTAGTTTAAACTTATTGGGTGTGTCCCCTGGTTCCTCTTTTGCTTATAATTCATAACCTTATCACTTACCAGAATGCTCTACAAGAGATAATTAGGGTAGCATAAGTTCACTTTTAGCCTTATTATATATATTCATATATAATATACATATGCATATATCACTTGTATCACTTGTGTTCCTTTTGTTCATCTATTTGCTTGAGCGGGCACCAGTAATGCCTCCATTCATCCCTGTTGCATGCTAGTGTAGCCCTAGGGCAACTGCTCACTTCAGGAACATGAAGATCCTCAAACCATCCAGTCAAGTCATGGGAATGAGGTCCATCATCGTTACTGTACTTTGGAATACAACATGGGCATCTTGCCAGGCTCTGCCGTGTGGGTGAGATACTCTCTATGGTAGATAGTAGATAGGCTTTTAGTTCATTCATTTACTGATGAACTGCATGACTGCTTTGTGGCTGCATGCAATGGAGAGAGCCAGTAGAAGCTCTGCCCTGTGTATCTGTGTCTCTGGTTGAGCATACCTGGGCTTGAAATAGGCTTCTCTGTAGGGTGGGACTCTCACGAGCAGGGCTTGAGATTGGCTTTTCTCTTGGGAGGAGCTCTGATGAGCTGTGGAGTCTGGATGTTGGAAATGGTTGCCATCATGGTGCGGGGGTTCCTTTGGCTTTATCCAAGGCTCTGTGGGGATGGTAGGCCAGGGCCAGAACTCACCCTCCCTCCTGGAAGCCTCATGATCAGCAGAGCACAGGGAGAGCCAGTAGCAGCTCTTCCCTGTTTTATATATGTATAATATATTATACATAATGTATTATATAATTATATAATATATTATTATATAAAAATAAAGAATATATTATATAATGTGGAAAATGGCGGTCCTCATGGTGTGGGGGTTCCTCTGGCTTCTGGCAAGGTTCTGCTGGGATGGCATGCCAGGGCTAGAACCTGCCTTCCCGCCTGGGCGCCTGCGTGATCAGCTGGGCAAATGAAGAGCCAGTAGTAGCTCTGTCTTGTGTATGTAAGTCTTTCAATCTGGGCTCCCCACATCGGACTTCCCAGTTTATCAGAGCTCCACCCAGCAGAAGAGCTGATCACCAGCCCGGCTCATTAGTAAACCACCCTACAGCAGTCTTTTTTTCAAGCCCAGCCCAGGTATGCCTGATCTAGAGACTCACATTCACGGCACAGAGCTACTACTGGCTCTTACTGTAGAGAGCTGATCATGAGGCACCCGGGAGGGGAAGGCAGTTCTAGCCCTGGCCCGCCATCCCAGCAGAGCTTCTCAAGAAACCAGAGGAGCTCCCACACCCTGAGGGCCAGCATTTTCCACTGAGGAGCTCCCCAGTTCGTCAGAGCTCCACCCAGCAGAAGAGCTGATCAAAAGCCTGGCTCTCATGGCCACTTTGTGGCTGTGCGATTCATCAATAAATGCACGAGATGAGAGGTGACTACAAGAGTATACCACCTTCAAGGCAGAGCCTAGCAAGCTACCCGTGTCGTATTTTGATATGCCAAATACCAGTAACAGTTATAGACCTTATTCCCATGACCTGATGAAATTGTTTGAGGCTTTTTATGTTCCTGGAGTGAGCAGAAGCCCTTGGGCTACACTAGCATATGACAGGACATATGGAGATGTTACTGGTGACCACTTGAGCAAATCTATGAACAATGGGAAGACAAGTTATAGAAGTGAAATGATATTATATAATATAATTTATATTTTATATAATATCTAAAAATTTATATTTTATATAATATATATTCACTATACACATATATACACATATACATATATACACATATATACATATATATATATATGTATACATATATACATATATACACATATACACATATATATACATATATTATATATAAAATGCATTTTTATAGAACAGCAAAATTGAAGAGTAGATTTCATGGACAGTCAACATTCTTAACCTATAGCATATTTGTAGTAATTGTTAAATCAATTGATCACTTGACTTTCCATAGATCATCGATTACTCAAGTGGACACCAGTAACATCTCAATATGTCCTGTCACATGTGAGATAGCCCAAGGGCATCTGCCCGCTCCAGGAACATAAAGAGCCTCAAACTATTCCATCAAGTCATGGGAATGAGATCTATAATTGTTACTGGTATTTGGCATGTCAAATATGACATGGGTAGCTTGCCAGGCTCTGCTGTGTGGGTGGGATAATCTTGTAGTCACCTCAAAACTCGAGCATTTTAAATAGTTAAATTTTAAATTTAAAAATTTAATTTTAAATAGTTAAAATTTAAATTTTACATAGTTAAATAAATGTATATAATAGTTTCAATGAAAAATTTATTCAGAATTGTAGATTGGGAGGCCAGGAATAAATTTTCCATTCCCTGTTTTATAGTGAAATTGAAAAAGAAAGAAAAGGATTCTCTTATTTCTAGGCACCTATATAAGTTTGGAGCAGTTTTTATAGTTGATTAGATCTGTGGGGTGTCCAGCTAATCAATTATATCAGAGGAGTGAAAATGCATGTTTTTGGAGTTTTAGAGATTGAAGAAGCATGAAGCCAGTGTACTTGGAAGAATTATCGACTTAATCATTGTTTTTATAGGATCATGAAAAGTTGGATTAGGGAGAGAAGATTTGAGTTAGATGCTAAAAAGAAGAGTATCCAGGACTCTGAAGATGGAGGACAATTGAAAATTCAAGAATTTCTTGAGTGATGAAATTCTAGGAACCTTCCTGATTACCCAACCATAGTAATTCACTTATCAATACATGAAAGTTATATTTATTATTACCATAAGCCCAGACCTAGTTCTGGTTATGAAATCCAGTTTCATTTTGATAATTATTGCTTTCAATCCTTGTCACATGAATTACCCGAGGAACTTTTATTTTAAATGTAGGAGTTTTGGGCCTGAAAAGATAGTACATTGGGTAGGGTGCTGCTTGACAAGTGGCTAACAGAGTTCAATCCCTCATACCCTATATGATCCCTTGAACATTGCCAGGAGAGACACCTGCGTCAGAAGCCAGGAGTAAGCCCAAAAGCAACTCTGGGCAATTCTGGTTGTGACCTCACTCCACAAGAGTCAAGGCCCATCCAAGATTGGTCAATTCAAAATTTATGTATTTGGGGCCCACACTTTGGCATTATAAAAACTTGCAGGTGATTCTAATGTAAATACAGAGTGGAGAACTGCTAGTTATAGGCATAAGTAAATGAGAGAATAGCAACAGTGTATCTCTTTCCCTCATCATTCTACGTCCATAACTAGCACAGTGTTTGGATATTAAGAGAGTTCAGTATATATTTGCTTGAATGAATGAATCAGTGAATAACAAACAAATGGACTTAATTAGTTCCTCAGTGGCACTAATTGTTTTTTTTAAATTTACCTGTTTATTTTATTAAAAAAATTTTTTTTTATTATACCACCGTGAGACATACAATTACAAAGGTGTTCATAATTGGTTCTTGATAATACAGTATTCCAGCACCCATCCCTCCACCAGTGCCCCATTTCCACCACCAATGTACCCCACCCCTCCCACACTAATTGTTTTTAATAAGTAAAATATTTGCTTTATTTGCATGAGTTTACAAAATTAGAATAAGCCTAGTTTAAAGTAAGGGACATACATAAAGGATCTGAGTAGACAGTTCTCTCAAAAAATACACAAATGGAAGTGAGAGGATGAAGAGCCTGGTGGCCTGGAGCGCCCAAGTTCTGCCAACTGGGACCCACCACACTCCCTGCGCCAATCTGTTCACTGATTTTGCCTGCTCTACCCCAGTTGCATTCAGACTCCCCCATACACACCGCCAACCCTGCCAACCACAGGGCCAGCGCAAAAAGAGGATCAAACTCTTGCAGGTTTCACACCCTAAAACTCAAAACCGTGTGGATGCTAGTGCGTTCTTGTGAAGTAGTTAGTTTTGGATATCCTATATAGAAGTACCAGGGTACATTAGCCACAATACTTCCCACATCTCACAAAACTCGGGAAACAGCCCCCACTGTACTGCCCAGCTACCCAAGAACACTCATAGTGCAACCTGTAACGGTCATGATGGTAAACAAATGCAGAATTCCAATAATGATGAGTTGTATAACCTCTCTGATAAGGAATTTTAAAAAATATTTTATTATACTACTGTTAGATATACAATTACAGATGTTCATGTTTGAATTTTGGTTCTACAGTGTTCCAACACCCATCCCTCCACCCCCTGCCCATATCCCATCACCAATGTCCCCACCTCCCTCCCCTTTCCTCAGCCTGCCTCCATGGCAGGTTCTTTATCCCTCTCTCTCTCTCTCTCTCTCTCTCTCTCTCCTCCTTCTCACTTGTAGATTGTAATATATTCTAGAACATAATTGGTTCCACTAATTTGATGTACTGGGTCCGGACCACAAAAATGGCGTCATTATGGTGAGCGAGTCTCATGCAGCTGCTTCCGAGGCCCTACAGAGGTGATGGGCCCACTTCCAAAATCCATCTTGCCTCCTGGGAGCCTCATGGTCAACTGAGCTAGGGGAGAGCTGGATGGCAGCTCTCCCATGTGCGTCTGAGTCTGCAAGAGCCCTGAAGCAGTTCATGGGCGGAGCCACCAGGACTCTGGAATGGGTCAGAGAGAGGGGAATGGGGACTCAAGCTCCATCTCCAGGAACACCCCATGACTTCCGCCTCTGAGAGCTGCCTATTTGGGCTCAAACTCAGCTGCTTTGAGCTGGTCTTGAGATCAGCATCTCTCTTGTGTAGGTTCTGATGAGCTGTGGGGTTTGGACCATGAAAATGGTGGCTATTATGGTGAGAGAGTCTCATCCGGCTGCTTCTAAGGTCCTACAGAGGTTATGGGCCAACCTCCAAAACCCATCTTGCCCCCTAGGAGCCTCATGGTCAGCTGAGCTAGGGGAGAGTCGGATGGCAGCTCTCCCCCATGCATCTGAGTCTCTGCATCATGGCCCCTGAGGAAGTTCGTGGGAGGGGCCACCAGGCCTCTGGAATGGGTCAGAGAGGGAAGGGGTACCCCACCTCCATCTCTCGGCACGACCAGTGACTTCCGCCTCTGAGAGTCACCTACCTGGTCTCGAACTCGGCTGCTCTGATCTGCTCTTGAGATCAGCATCTCTCTTGCTTGGGTTCTGATGAGCTGTGGGGTCCAGACTGCGAAAATGGTGGCTATTATGGTGAGGGAGTCTCATCCAACTGCTTCCAAGGCCCTACAGAGGTGATGGGCCAACACCCAAAAACCCATCTTGCCTCCTGGGAGCTTCATGGTCAGCTGAGCTAGGGGACAGCGGGATGTCAGCTCTGCCCCATGAGTCTGAGTCTCTGCATCATGACTGAGAACCCTGAGGCAGTTCATGGGTGGAGCCGCCAGGCCTCCAGGATGGGTCAGAGAGGGGAAGGGGTACCCCAGCTCCATCTCCAGGAATGCCCAGTGACTTCCGTCTCCAAGAGCTGCCTATCTGGGCTCGAACTCGGCTGCTCTGAGCTGGTCTTGAGATCAGCGTCTCTCTTGCATGAGTTCTGATGAGCTTTGGGGTCTGGACCGTGATAATGGTGGCTATTATGGTGAGAGTCTCATCCGTTAGCTTCCGAGGCCTTACAGAAGTGATGGGCCCACTCCCAAAACCCATCATGCCTCCTGGGAGCCTCATGGTCAGCTGAGCTAGGGGAGAGCCGGATGGCAGCGCTCCCACATACATCTGAGTCTCTCATCTTTCTATCTCCATTTCTGTCTCTGTATTTCTCTCTCTTCTCCTACACCTTGTGACTTGCCTTATGGTTTATGACGTAATTATCTATGTATATATTCAGTAGTGATTTCTTTTTTTTTTTTTGGTTTTTGGGTCTCACCTGGCAATGCTCAGGGGTTACTCCTGGCTCTGCACTCAGGAATTATTCCTGGAGGTGCTTGGGGGATCATATGGGATGCCAGGGATCGAACCCAAGCTGGCATGGGCCGGCCATGTGCAAGGCAAATGCCCCTACCCGCTGGACTATTGCTCTGGCCCCTCAGTAGTGATTTCTAATGTGACATTATAGTTCTTCATTCCCATCAACCTCCCCAGTTTGTTACAACTACAATGATCATTATGGTGTACAGATGTGAAAGATCCTGGGAAGGACCTGGTCCTAGCCTACTTTGTTATCTAAGCCTCTTTTTTGTGTGGCTGCACACTGTTCTTCCTATGTCAGACCACCCACCATCCAGGGCCCACAGGGCAGAGCCCTGGGGGGTATAGACAAGCCTATCTCCTGTCTGCTACCTGCCATCGCAGCCAGGCACCACAGCCACACCTGCAACACCTCAAGGGGCAGGTCCGATAAGGAATTTTGAAGGGAGCTGTTAAGGATGCATAAGGAGCTCAAGGAAGCAATGAAACACAGAGCCAATAAAATGCAAGAAGTGAGGAAAATACAAGCAGAAATAACAGGCATTAAAAATGAGGTGGGTGAAATGAAAAGCTCATTGGAAGGCCTTTGCAGCAGAGTAATAGTCACAGAAGACAGAATCAGTGAGCTCCAAGATGAAGTGCAGAGACTTCTACGCAACAGCAGAAGATGGAAAAAGGACTCACAGTAAGTGAACAGAAAACAAGAGATAACCGAAATGAAGCCAAAATAATAACAGAAGGATCATTGGAGTGCCAGAGGGATAGGAAGAAAATCCCGTTGAAGAAGCAACTATCAAAGCAATCATTGCTGAGAAGTTCCTGGAACTAAAGAACATTTGCACCCAGATTCAGTAGTCCCAAAGGGTACCAACTAAAAGAAACCACAAATAAGAATACTCCAAGTCATATCCTAACTAAAATGACAAGAACCATAGATAGAGATAGACTGCTGAAAGCAGCAAGATCAAAGAAGGAAATCACATGCAAAAAGAAAATCCCTAAGATTTACAGCAGTTTTTTTCAGAGGAAACACTCTGAGCCCGAAGACAATGGTGAGATATCGTGAAAAGACTCAATGAAATGAAGGACTCACCAAGAATTTTTTACCAGGCCAGACTCACATTGATATTTGAAGGAAAGATGCACAACTTCATAGATAAGCAACAGCTCAAGAACTTCATAGACTCAAAACCAACCCTAAAAGCACAACTTTTTCAGCCTGAAGTCTATGTTGTTAATTACTAATATGGCGGCACCAGCCTTTTTGGAGGAGTTGTTTGTGTGGGAGAATTGTCTTCCAGACTGAATAAGCACAACTGAATAAGCAAACTTATTCAAAAAGATGGACAAAATTCCATGACAATAATCTCTCTCAATGTCAATAGCCTAAATGCACCAAATAAGAGACACAGAGTAGCAAAATGGATCAAAAAACTGAATCCAACATTCTGCTGCTTACAAGAAACACATCTGAATAATCAGAGCAAACACAGACTCAAAGTCAAAGTCTGGAAGACAATTCTCCACACAAACAACTCCTCCAAAAGGCCTGTATGGCCATACTAGTAACTGACAACATAGACTTCAGACTGAAAAAGGTTAGAAGGTACAGTGAAGGCCATTTCTTAATAACAAAGAGATATGTATATCAGGAGATATTATACTACTAAACATATATGCACCCAATGAGGGGTCAGCAAAATACTTAAAACAATTGTTAATAGACCTCAAAGAAGACATTAACAGTAACATAATAGGAGTCGGAGACTTCAACACTGCTTTATCAACTCTTGATGCATTGACAAGACTGAAACTCACCAAGGAAATACTGGCCCTGAAGGAAGAAATGGAAGAAAGAGGCCTGGTGGATATGTACAGAGCTTTTCATCCCCCAAAAGATGAATACACATTTTTCTCCAGTGCACATGGAACATTCTCCAAGATAGACCACATGCTGAGCAACAAAGCGTAAATAAAAAAGATAGAAATTGTGTCAACTGCTTTCTCAGACAATGATATACTGAAAATGGAAGTTAACCATACACAGAAACAAGAAGTCAAACCAAACACCTGGAAACTGAACAGCTCACTGCTGAGAAACCAGTGGGTCATAGAAGAAATCAAAGAGGAAATCCAAATATTCCTGGAAACAAATGAAATGAAGACACAAACAAAACTTGTGGGACACAGCAAAAGCAATGGTAAGAGGGTAGTTCATAACTCTGCAAGCATTCATTACGAAAAAAAAGGAAGGTCCCACGTAAATAACCTGACTTCCCAACTCAAAATGTTAGAAAAAGAACAACAAAAAGGAGCCCAGCCCAGGAAGAAAGAAGGAAATAATACTTAGAGAGGAAATCAATGAACTGGAAATCAAAAAAAACAATCTGAAAGATTAATGAAACCAAGAGCTGGTTCTTTGAAAATAATCAACAAAAACTTGAAAGACTTGTAATACAGGAAAAGAGAACCCAAATCAATAGAATCAGATATGAAAAGGAGAACATTATAACAGAAACCACGGAAATCCAAAAGATCATCAGAGATTACTTTGAGAGCTTGTATGCCACAAAACATGAGAACTTGGAAGAAATGGATAAATTCCTGAAGCCCTATAACTTCCAACAGCTGAAACAAGAAGACCTGCAATACCTGAATAAGCCTATCACCATCGAGGAAATTGAAGCAGTAATAAAATGTCTGCCCAAACACATAAGCCCAGTCCAGATGGATTCACTAATGAATTCTTTTCAAACCTTTAAGGAGGACCTATTGCCAATACTTTTAAAGCTCTTTTAGGAAATAGAAGAAAGGAAACACTCCCAAATAGCTTCTATGAGGCACATATCACCCTGATACCCAAAGTAGGCAGAGACAACACAAAAAAAGAAAACTACAGACCAATCTCCCTGATGAACACAGATGCTAAGATCGTCAACAAAATACTAGCAAACAGAATCCAAAGACCCATCAAAAAGGATTATATATCATGACCAAGTAGGATTCATCCCGGGAATGCAAGGATGGCTCAACATTTGCAAATCAATAACATAATACATCATATCGATAAAAGAAAAAAATAAAAATCATATCATCCTCTCAAAAGATGCAGAGAAAGCATCTGACAAGATCCAACACCGTTCATGATAAAAAACCCTCTATAAAATTTGAATTGAAGGAAACTTCCTCAATATAGTCAAAGCCATCTAACAAAAGCCCACAGTGAGTATCATTCTCATTGGAGAAAAACTGAAAGCCTTCCCCCTAAGATCGGGGCACAAGACAAGGGTGCCCTCTCTCACGACTTCTATTCAATATAGTACTGGAAGTACTTGCCATAGCAATCAGAGGAGAAAAGGACATTAAGTGTATCCAGATAGGCAAGGAAGAAGTCAAGCTATCACTATTTGTAGATGACATGATATTATATCTAGAGAACCCTATACTCTACCAAAAAGCTCCTAGAAACTATAGATACCTGTAACAGAGTGACAGGGTACAAAATAAATACCCAAAAGTCAGTGACTTTCCTATATACAAATAACGAAAGAAAGAAAGAGATATTAAGAAAATGGTCCCATTCACAATTGTGCCATAGAAGATCAAATACCTAGTAATCAGTTTAACAAAGACTGTAAAGGACCTGTATAAGAAAACTATAAAACTCTGCTTCAAGAAATAAAAAGAGGACATGAGGAAATGGAAACATACCCTTGCTCATGGATCAGGAGAGTCAACGTTGTCAAAATGGTAATACTCACTAGAGGTTTATACAGATTCAACGTGGTCCCTATAAGAATACCATAACATTCTTCAAAGAAATTGACCAAACACTCCTGAAATTTGTATGGAATAATAAACCCCACGGATAGCTAAATCAATCCGTGGGAAAAAAAATGTGAGGCATCACCTTTCCCAACTTCAAACTGGACTACAAAGCCATAGTTAAAACAGCATGGTATTGGAGTAAAAACAGACCGCTGGACCTATGGAACAGAGTTTAGTATCCTGACACCTATCCTCATATACGTGATCATTTAATCTTTGATATAGTAACAAAAAGTACAAAATGGAGTAGGAAAGCCTCTTCAACAATGGTTGCTTGGAAAACTGGGCACTACATATAAAATAATGAATTTGGATCTCTATCACCATGCACAAAAATTAGATCAAAATTGTTTACAGATCTCAATATCAGACCTGAATTCATAATGTACATTGAAGAAAATATAGGAAAAACCCTCCATGACGTTGAAGCCAAAGGCATCTTCAAAGGTGAAACATCACTAATAAAGCAACTAGAAGCAAAGATAAACATATGGGACTACATGGAACTAAAAAGCTTCTCCACCTCAAAAGAAACAGTGATCCAGAGACAAAAAGATTTCACAGAATGGGAAATAATATCCACCCAATACTCATCTGATAAGGGATTAATATCCAGGATATATCAGGACTGGTAGAATGTTGCAAGAAGAAAACAGCCAAACCCAGCAAAAAGGGGGGAGAAGGAATGAATAGAAACTTTGACAAGGAAGAAATTCAAATGCAAAAATGACATATGAAAAAATGCTCATCATCATTAGTCATCAGAGAGATGCAAATCAAAACAACAATGAGATATCGCGTCTCATATAACAGAGACTAGTGCATATCCAAAAGAGCAAGAACAACAAGTGCTGGCATAGATACTGGGAAAAGGGGACTCTCATCCATTGTTGGTGGGAATATCGACTGGTACAGCTTTTTGGGAAAACAATATGTACATGCCTCCAAAGACTAGAATTTGAGCTCCCATTTGACCCAGCCATTCCACTCCTGGGAATATAACCTGGGAAGCCAAAAAACACAGTGGAAACACCATCTGCACTTTTATTTTCATAGCAGCACTATTCACAATAACCAGAATCTGGAAACAACCAGAGTGCCCGCGAGCTGATGACTGGATAAAGAAACTTGGTACTTCTACACAAAATGCAGTTTTTAGGAAAAATGAAGTTATGAAATTTGTCTATAAATGGATGGACATAGAGAGGATCATGCTGAGTGAAACTAGCCAGAGGGAAAAGGACAGATATAGTATGTTTGCATTTATTTGTGGAATAAAAAAATATAGCATGATACCAATATCCAAGACTAGACAAAACATGCATCAGGAGGTCTTGTCAGTTGTTATAACCTACTGCAAATGTGTGGGAGTTAGAGGTTTGTCAATACAGAGAAAGGAACAGTGTACTAATAATTATTGTAAATGATAATATCAGCATATAATTGAGCATTGAAAGTAGGCAAAAGGATAAACTAATAACCTATAACTGTATTTATTGTAAGCCACAGTGTGTAAAGGAAGGGAGAGAGAGAGAGAGAGAGAGAGAGAAGGGAAAATTGCCTGACATAGACACAAGCTGGGGGAGGGGGAAATCATCGGACATTTTGGGGGGAAATGGGCACTGAACACTGTATGACTAAACCTAAATATGAACACTTTGGTAACCGTATTTCTCATGGTGGTATAATCAAACAAACAAACAAACAAACAAACAAATACAATAGAGAAGGGACCAGTATGACAACAATAGTTGGAAATGATCACTTTGGACAGGGACTGAGTGTTGAAAGTAGGTAAAGGGATATATTTGATAACCTTTCAGTATCTGTATTGCAAACTATCACATCCAGAGAGAAAGGGAGGGAGGAAGTGAAGGAGGGGATAGATACAGGAGGGAAACTTGGGAAACTAGAGGTGAGAAATGTACACTGGTGAAGGGAAACGGTGCAGTGTCAGGTGTTGGAACAATATATTTCTGAAACCCAATCATAAGCATCTCTTTAACTGTTTATCTCACTGTGGTTCAATTAAAAATAAGTAAATTAAATGAATGAAAAATACACAAGTGGAAAATGTATTCTTTTCAAAATGTTAAAAAGCAGTCATTTTGAAAAAATGTAAGTGGAAATCATTTCTCTGTACTCAATACAATGGTTATAATAAAAAAGACTGATAATGTTGACAAGGATGTGAAAAAATTGGAACCCTCTTGCGCTGCTAGTGAAAATTTAAAATGATACAACCCCTTTGGAGAAATGTTAGTAGTTCTTTAAATATTAAACATATAGTTACCTGATGACCCTACTGGTGTCCACTCCTAGGTATCAAAATAAAAGATTCAAAAGTAGATCCACATAAAAACGTGAATAGAAAAGCTTAGCACCATTGTTCATATTAACCAAAAAGATGGGAATAATCCATCAACTTGTAAGCATATAAGTAGCTTATAATAGTATAAGCAATTGGTCAGAATATTTAATCATGGTTAATGTCATAGCAAATATGAAATCTCATGTAGTACAGCTGAAGACATTAGAAAAAAGACCAACAAAAGGAGCCCAACCCAGGCAGAAAAAAAGGAAATAATAAAACTTAGAGAGGGAAATCAATGAGTTGGAAACCAAAAAAACAATCCAAAAGAATAATGAAACCAAGAGCTGGTTCTTTGAAAAAATAAACAAGATTGACAAACCATTGGCAAGACTTGTAAGGACAGGGAAAGAGAGAACCCAAATAAACAGAATCAGAAATAAAAAAGGTGACATCACAACAGAAACCACAGAAATCCAAAAGATCATCAGAGATTACTTTGAGAGCCTGTATACCTTGAAACATGAGAATCTAGAAGAAATGGATCAATTCCTAAAGTCCTATAACCTCCCACGGCTGAAACAAGAAGACCTGCAATACCTGAATAAGCCTATCACCATCGAGGAAACAGAAACAGTAATTAAAAGTCTGCCCAAACACAAAGTCCAGGTCCAGACGGATTCACTAGTGAACTCTACCAAACCTTTAAGGAGGACCTACTGCCAGTCCTTTGCAAGCTCATCCAGGAAATAGAAGAAACAGAAACACTCCCAAACAACTTCTACAAGGCACATATCACCCTGATATCCAAGCAGGGAGAGACAACACAAAAAAAGAAAACTACAGACCAATATCCCTGATGAACACGGATGCTAAAATCTTCAACAAAATACTAGCAAACAGAATCCAAAGACTCATCAAGAAGATTATACATCATGACCAAGTAGGACTCATCCCGGGTATGCAAGGATGGTTCAACATTCGCAAATCAATCAACGTAATACATCATATCAATAAGAGAAAAAATAAAAACCATATGATCCTATCAATAGACACAGAGAAAGCATTTGACAAGATCCAGCACCCGTTAATGATTAAAACCCTCCAGAAAATGGGAATTGAAGAAACTTTCCTCAAGATAGTTACAGCCATCTACGGAAAGTCAACAGCGAACAATATTCTCAATGGGAAAAAATTGAAAGCCTTCCCCCTGAGATTAGGGACAAGACAAGGTTGCCCTCTCTCACGACTTCTATTCAATATAGTACTGGAAATACTTGCCATAGCAATCAGAGAAGAAAAGGACATCAAGGGCATCCAGATAGGCAAGGAAGAAGTCAAGCTATCATTATTTGCAGATGACATAATATTATACCTAGAGAATCCTAAACTCTATACCAAAAAACTCCTAGAAACAATAGACACATATAGTAGAGTGTCAGGATACAAAATCAACACCCCAAAGTTGGTGGCTTTCCTATATACAAATAACGAAAGAGAAGAAAGGGATATTAAGGAAATGATTCCATTCACAATTGTTCCACAGAAAATCAAATATCTAGGATTTTTAACCAAGTGTGCAAAGGACCTGTACAAAGAAAACTACAAGGCACTTCTCCAAGAGATAAAAGCGGACACGAGGAAATGGAAACACATTCCCTGGTCATGGATGGGAAGAATCAACATTGTCAAAATGGTAATACTCCCTAGAGCTCTGTACAGATTCAATGCTGTCCCTATAAGGATACCCTTGACATTCTTCAAAGAAATTGACCAAACACTCCTGAAATTTGTATGGAACAATAAACCCCCAAGGATAGCTAAAGCAATCCTCGGGAAAAAGAAGATGGGAGACATCACCTTTCACAACTTCAAACTACACAAGGCAATAATAATTAAAACAGCATGGTATTGGAATAAAAACAGATCTGTGGAATAGAATTGAGTATCCTGACACCCAATCTCAAACACATGATCATTTAATCATTGATAAAGGTGCAAAGAGTCTAAACTGGAGTAAGGAAAGCTTCTTCAACAAGTGGTATTGGGAAACCTGGGCAGCGACATGTAAAAAATGAATTTTCACCTATGTCTAACATCATGCACAAAAATCAGATCAAAATGAATTAAAGATCTCAAGATCAGACTTGAATCCTAAAGTACATTGAAGAAAATATAGTAAAAACCCTCCACGACATTGAAGCTAAAGGCATCTTCAAAGGTGAAACATCACTAACAAAGCAACTAGAAGAAAAGATAAACATATGGGACTACGTGAAACTAAAAAAGGTTTCTCACCTCAAAAGAAACAGTGACTAAGATACAAAGGCAGTCCACAGAATGGTAAAGAATATTCACCCAATACCCATCTGATAAGGGGTTTATATCGAGGATATATCAGGCACTGGTAAAACTACAAGATGAAAACTAACAACCCCATCAAAAAATTGGGAGAAGACTTCAACAAGGAAGAAATTTGAGTGGCCAAAAACATATGAAAAAATGCTCATCATCACTAATCATCAGAGAGATGCAAATCAAAACAACAATGCGATATCATTTTACACCACAGAGACTGGCACATATCCAAAAGAGCAAGAACAACAACTGCTGGTGTGGATGCAAAGAAAAGGGACACTCATCTATTGGTGGGACTGTTGACTGGTGCAGCCTTTCTGGAAAACAATATGGACATTCCTCCAAAGACTAGAAATTGAACTCCCATTTGACCCAGCCATACCACTCCTGGGAATATATTCTGGGAAGCCAAAAATACGCAGCGGAAACACCATCCCTACTTCTATGTTCATAGCAGCATTATTCACAATAGCTAGAATCTGGAAACAACCAGAGTGCCCAAGAATCGATGACTGGATAAAGAAGCTTTGGTACATCTATACAATGGAATACTATGCAGCTGCTAGGAAAAATGAAGTTATGAAATTTGCCTATAAATGGATGGACATGGAGAAGATTATGTTGAGTAAAGTTAACTAGAAGGAGAGAGACGGATACAGAATGACTGCATTTATTTGCATGACATAAATATATGTATATATTGTGATACCAATATCCAAGGGCAAGTGAAACATGCATCAGGAGGTCTTGTCAAAGGTGAAAATTATCACAAACGTGTGAGAGTCAGAGGCTAGGTAAGACAGAAAATGGAACAGTGTGCTACCAATTGTCAAAAGTACTAATACCAACCTAGAATTGAGCATAAATACAGGCACAAATATACATATGACAACCTTTTAATGTATGCTCTGTAATCCACAATCTGGAAGGGAAGGAAGAGAGAAAGAGATAGAGAGAAAGGGAAGAAATTAAGAACCTGCCATGGAGGTGGGCTGGGGGGAGGGGAGGGAACCGGGGACATTGGTGTTTGGAGATGGGCACTGGTGGAGGGATGGGTGCTGGAATACTGTATGACCAAAACCCAAATATGAACACCTTTATAATTGTATATTTCACGGTGGTATAATAAAATACTATAAAAAAAAGTCAGAGGAACCCCCACACCATGAGGTCCACCATTTTCTACATCCAGACTCCACAGCTCGTCAGAGCTCCACTCAGCAGAAAAGCTGATATTTCTCTGTCTTGCACAGATGCTTTGCAGCCGCACAGTTCGTTAATAAATGCACGAGATGAGAGGCCACTACAAGAGTATCCCACCTGCACCACAGAGCCTGGCAAGCTACCGGTGTCATATTTAATATGCCAAAAAAACAGTAACAATTATAGACCTCATTCCCATGACCTGAAGGAATGGTTGAGGCTCTTCAATTTCGTGGAGTGAGCAGATGCCCTTGGGGTACACTAGCATGTGACAGGCCATATGAGATGTTACTGGTGCCCGCTCGAGCAAATCCATGAACAACGGGAAGACAAGTGATACAAGTGAAGTGATGTTATGTGCATTTAATGGATTATTTCTCAGCCATAAAAGTATGAAATGCATATGGCCTCCTAGATCCTGTGCTCGGGGCACTCCTTGAGCAGAATCAGGCACACAGCTGGGTTTAGGCCAAACCCCAAAAGCAAACAAACAAAGCAGTACTGATGCATGCTGCAACCTGACAAGCCCTTGAAAACACATGAATGAAACGAGGATATACTATTCTATCTATAGGAAATGTCCTAAATAGACTAATCTAAAGTACTGTTTTCTTAGAGCTGGAAATTTGGAGGGAAATAGGGAGTGAATGTTAATTGGGACAGGTGTGTATATAAAACATTTTCCTAAATTTCTCTCTTCCCTAACCTCGTATTAAAGAACAAAATTCTTCTGTGTAAATTCATTAAGTAGTTTATGAATCAGCCAGCATGACTTTTAGTGAGCAGAAAAACTCTGCAAGGATTTTCACAGAATAAAATATTTTTATAGTCAGGAATAAAAGTGAGACATGGCAGTTAGAAAAATAAAAAATAATCTGAGCCAGAGCCATCTTGCCTTGGTGGAAGTAAAGTCTTATGCAAGCTAGTAAATTTCATATGGATCAGTTCAGAGTTGGTTTAGGATTGGGAAAGAATGACATCGCGAAAGGTGAAGTCTTTGTAAAACTCAGAATGAATAATTCCCTTTGGGACCTGTTGTTTTTCTTAGTGAATTTAAAAAACAACTTGAAATTGTGGTTTTGGGTTATTGATAATTTTTATCTTATAAAATGACATAAGATCAATATTAGACCTTGCTGTTGGCAATTATTTAGATTTAGAATGAAAACTTTGACAAACTTTATCACAGATTTTTTTTAGATAGTCCTCCCTTACCTTGAGCTTTCTTCTTTAATATTTAAGGATAAGAATGTTTGGATGCAGAATAGGGATACTATATGTTTTGTTGTAAGCACACTAAGGACTTTTGGTAGTTATTTCTAAATAGTTTTTTTTCAGAAAAGTTGGGTTGATTTCCTTGTAGATTTTATGGGGGTGTTTCTATTTCAGCATATCTCTTTGTAACACTAAATATTTTCATTCTATTTGATCCTGATAATGTGCATCAGATTTGAAACATAGCATTTCATTAATGTTTTAATTATTATTCTCCAATTTGTCATGTAAATTTAAGAATCAATGTTCAATATATGTTAAATCTTTATTTTTCTATCTTGTATTGCTGGTTTATAGAATTTTGCCATTTTTCTATCGGCGTATTTATATATTTTATTGTCTTGTAATTTGCTTTATATATTAAGATATTCATTATTATAAAAGTTGCACATAATTTATCTAGTTGATGTTTTAATAGATTTAGTTATGCTGCTTTGTTGGTTGGTGCCAGATTAGCAGTATTGGTATCTTATTAGGGAGAAGGTTAAGTGTACAGTTCTGAGTTCAAGTTCCAGTTCAACCCTTGTTCATCATAGAATCTTGGGAAACTGCTGAAAAGTTATTGTAACTGCTGAAAAGTTATAAGTTCCTTATAATACAATTCAGTAGAGAATTTATTTTCAGATCTAGTACATACTTCATTAAAGCTGTTATTTTTTTTCTTCTTGCATGAAAGTGACAGTTGCACAAATAAAAAGCTGTATCAAGTGAACCAAAGGGTATTCCCCGCTCTGAATATGCCGTGGAGACTTCTGTTCTTTCTGATCAGTCACATGTTTATCTTCCCAAAGCTTGGAGGAATGGGAATGTGAGCTTTCCATAGGGAAGTCTTATTTGTGTCGTTTTTTTTTAAATGTAAGTTTTATGCATTAGTTATTCTGTGATTGAATAAAATATGTCCTTGCTATGGTCATCAGTGCAACTTTTGTACATATGCTACCCATTATACTCGAATCTCCTTCTTAAAATCCCACATGTACAAATGAATGCACACTTTGTACTCTTTTACCTTTGAAAAATTGTAATGATCAACATATCTTTTTGATCATTAGATTTGCAAATGCTTAAATTCTCATAAAATTTCCTTATATGCTGTTCTTAGTTTTCAGATATGCAATCATACATGCCTTTTAGAAGGGCAACAAAAAAGGTATGGTTATTGCTGAAAGGCAAAAATCACCGTTTTACTGTTACTCCCTAATCTGTTGATGCACTTATTGTTAGATAGATGATTTATAATATATCTTTACATTTATGCATACTACATGTATGCCATGATATTCTATAATTATTTTTGTAAGGTTGGTTTGCTATGATTTTATTTTTTAAAAAGTTTCAGTTTTTTGGAGGAGCCACATTGGACTGTACTCAGGTCTTACTCCTGGCTCTGTGCTCACTCCTGACAGTTCTCAGGGGACCATATGTGGTGCATCAGATTAAACCCTATTAACCACATACAAAGCAATTTCCTTAACTATTATACTATTCCTCTTTTCCCTTGAATTCTCTTTTAAAGAAACAGATGAGAGCATTAAAGGTAATTTAGTTTAGCACTCTCATGTCACCAACAAGACAAATTTGGAAAGGTAACATGTGGTTTGCTCAAGCTTTTCTATGAGAGAATCTCATCAAGAATTCTTAGCTGTGGGGCTAGAGAGAGAGTACTGTGAGTAAGGTGATTTTTTTTTTTTTGCATGCGACTGACGCAGTTCAATTCCCAGCAGTACATATGGTCCCTTGAGCTCAGTCAAGAATAACCTTTGAGCACAGAGCCAAGAGTAAACTCTGAGCACTGCTGGATGTGCTTAGTTGTGTTTATTTCTTCTTATCGGTTATTGCTATCACTTAGGGGGTTGCGCATGTTTGAGTGCACTATTGGTTGTGGTATCAGGGATTCTAAATAGAAGAGCCTCATGGTCTCAGACTTGCAAGGCAGGTCCTCTGTCTCTGAGTTATCCCTAGACCACCTACCATTTTGCTATTACTTGCTGCAATGTCTTCTTTCCTACCTTGCTGTCAAGGCATATTTGTTTAAATGTACCTTGTATGCAAATCTTACTTCTTTTCCCTCCTTTCTTCCCTCTTTTCTAGTTGAACATATATTTAACATTACCAGTTACCAAGAAGACTATGCGAATTTTGGAACTAGAAAATATAATCATGCTATGCCTCTTCTTAGAGGTTTTTTATTAAGTGACTTCTATTGACTACAAGTAGGGTTTTTATGACCTGGGCTTCTGCCCAAGTTCAAGGTATATTCACTATAGAGAGGTCAATGAACATCTCTTGGTTTAAGGTGAAGTTTCAAGAACTAGGAGAGAGCTAATCAAGAGAAGAGTGGAATGAGTGAGAATATTCAAACCTCTAGAAACTGAATTATATTATGATAAGATTTGAGACAAGAGAAAAAATCAAATATCCTGTTGCCATTTAACCCTGGGCATATCATCTGAATAAGCAGGAGAACATAGTTGAATAACTGTTTTCTTCTTTCTCAAGGATGGCACATAACAATATCACTCTTGATGTTTAGAGGAGCGAGCAGTTAAGGACATGCAGCGGATGCTGTAGTAGGTCCTCCATCAGAACTTTAAATTTCCTTCCATCTGGGAAGACTGGTGAAAGGGCTCTATATGTGTGGCAGATAATGACTGACCTGAACTCTTAGTGCTGTCTTTCTAGTCAGAAGTTGTTTCATTGTCTTATTTCATATATTTACTGTTTGGCAATCCCTAAAACCCAGTGACAGGTAACTGGCACTTTTAAGCCATTATGTTTTAATAAACTCAAATGCCTGAAGCTAAAGGCATAATCCGTCTTCACTTTTCCTGTGTTTGACATAGGACTTCCAGTCTCGCCTTACTATTGGGCCCTGCAGACATTTTGACTTGACTGCATTAGGAGGCAGATTTAGTTCCTCCTCTCCCATCAATCTCTAAGCAGTCAATGTCCTAAAACCTAACTCCTGGAACAGAAGTTTGCCACTATGGTGATTTCTGTGCCTTTGAACACAGTCTACTTCCTTGAGATTTCTCTGTAAAAATGTTAATTACTTATAAAGAGAATCTTGATTCTCTTTATGACGATCTTTATTTTCTTTATAAGTTTTTTGAGCATGAGGTACCATCTTGTCCCTATTGTTTTATCTTCAGTCTGTAGTGGAGTGTAAAGCACACCCTTTTCCTGTATATGTATGGTTTCAGCAACAATAGAAAGAGTGGCAAACGGGCAGGGCTCTGATTTTAAGAGTCCACTTCCTAGTGTGTACCTACATTTGGCATTAAACAAGTAAACAAAGGAGCTTGAAGACATCAAATGAAATATAGAGGAAACCAAGAGGATCAGATGACAGGATGGTGCTGGTGTTGCTGCTGAGTGAGGCATTAATACAGATAAAAAGATTTTTGGCAAGACTCCTGAGTAAGATATGTTTCAGCTAAGATCTGAAATTTGAGGATGAAGCCAAAGAGCTTGAGAGAATGTTTTAAACAGATGAGAAAACCAATATCATGACCTCTGATAAGGCAATGAGCTTGTTATATTAGTGCAGTGATTCCCAAACTTAGTTCGCCTTCTTTTCAGAGAAAAAAATCACTCGTCACCTCTTTAGAGATCTATCTTCTTTTAAGTGAATAAATAGAAAACACACCCCAGTCACAACCAAGTCTACTGCTGCATTCACGGATTGTTCCAGTGCTCCCCAGGGAACAAAATCACCACTATGGTAGAGGGTGCTGTCTTAGATGAATGAAAAGAGGACCAAGGTGATTAAGTGGTACAAGATGTACTTGGAGAAGTAAAAAATTGGTTCACCAGGGTTGTGTCCACATTCCAATACTTCTGAACTCAATGTGTCAAATTTGGAGCTGATGTATGCATGCCCTGATTGCCCTCTTTTTTTTTTTGCTTTTTTGGGTCACACCCACAATGCTTGGGAGTTAGTCCTAGCTCTGCACTCAGGAATTACTCCTGCTGGTGCTCAGGGGACCATATGGGATGCAGGGAATAGAACCTGGATCAGCCGGGTGCAAGGCAATGCCCTACCCGGAGGACTTTGGATTTGGCACCTGCCATCATATTCTAATAATAGGTTCCACTTCCAGGTGTGACTTAGAATCATTGCAGTGAGTTAAAGTGCTATATATTTCTCCATTTTTATTGATAGGATTTCACCCAATACAATCAGAAAATGTTTTGCTAATCAACATATTTTGGTTTTGTGAACAGGGTATTGATAGGACTCATAAAAAATTTAGGATGAATTGCAGAGGAACTAGATCAAACAAAATTCGCCAACACCTGTAATAATACCTAGGACGGAGCCCTTTTCCATTGTCCCCTGGCTTCTTGATTCTAAAGTACCGATTGAAAGTATATGTTTCTCAACTGAGTACCATATGGCCTGCTATGGGTCCCCAGGATATTCAAAGTGGAGGGTACTGGTGAAAATTATTTCATAAATGGAAGGCCAAGGTATATTAGGGACCAACAAGTAGGACAGGAGACCTGGAGGGAATCAAGGTTAGAATGGGCCCACAATGAGAAGAAGGTCAAGAAGCAGTGGCCTAAGGAAGAAAAGGAAAGTTCTGTGTTCAGTGGCCATGCAAATCTCTGCACTAATGGCAGGTTAGTGTGGGACTCTGTTCCAGAGACATTAATGAACCCAACGTCTTACTACATTTTTCTGAAGTCACAACTTACAAGTTTACAAGTCCTAAACTACTGGAACTTCTGATTTGAAGAATCTAAAAGCTTTGGGGGTAGCAGTGAAGTGGACTGTATACATTCTTCTTCCAGCTGCTCCTGTTCACAACACTTCTGGCAGTTAAAATATATCACACATTCTCCAATCCTTTCAGTGTAAACATTTACTGTTTTAAGTGTACTATAGAATTAAAACAAAATAGAATGATGCAGATTGATATTTCAGAGGTGAAGCTAAGCACTAGACTAAATTAAATACAAGTAATTTTCAACCTAACTTTTAGTTACATATTGTACATTACATGATGTTTGTTCCTGGGAAAGATTAAACAGAGGACTCTTATTGTTTGGTCTATTTTTACAACCTATAACCAGAAAGAGTTTTGTATGTAAAAAGCAAAATTTTGAGTTTGAATTAAGTTAGAAAATGAAAATAATGATGTTTTACTGTAAGATTACCCTCTTGATCATGTTGAGTGAAATTAGTTAGAAGGAAAGAAACAGATATAGAATGACTGCATTTAGTTACATGACATAAATATATATACATATTATGATACCAAAATTCAATGTCAGGCAAAACGTGAATCAGGAGGTCTTACCAAAGGTGGAAAATCCGTGTGGTAATTTCCAAATAAATTAAATTGGTTTCTTACCAAAGGTGGAAATAAACGTGGGGGAGTCAGGAGGTTAGGTAAGACATTATCAACATGTGTGAATAAATGTCAAAAGGGCTAATACCAACCTAGAACTGAGCATCAAATGCACATGATGGCCTCTGAGTGTATGTAGTGCAATCCACAATGTGTAAGAGAGGGAAGGAGAGAGAGAGGGAGAGAGAAAAAGAGATAAAGAACCTGCCATGGAGGCAGCCTATGGGAGGGGGAGAGAATTGGGGACATTGGTTGTGGGAAATGGGCACTGGTGGAGGGAGGGGGTGCTGGAACACTATGTGATCGAAACCCCCCAAATATGAACAACGTTGTAATTGTATATCTCACGGTGGTATAATAAAATATTAATTAAAAAAATAAAGTGTTTTGAGCCGCTTCAAAAAAAGAGATTACCCTCTTTGTTATTCATTTTTTTCTATGCTTAGGTATCCTTTATTTATTTTTTGTTGTTGTTGTTGTTTTTATTTTTGTTGTTGTTCACACCTGGCAATGCTCAGGGGCTATACCTGGCTCTGCACTCAGGAGTTACTTCTGGCAGTGCTTGAGGGACCATATGGGATACTGGGGATTGAACTTGGAGTTGGCCATGTGCAAGGCAAACACCCTACCCGCTTGACTATCACTCTGGCCTTGCTTAAGCACCCCTTAAAGTCAAGCAAATAGCATCATTGACAGTTTTGGTTGTTATTGATATTTCCAGAAAACACTTGGCCTCATTTAAAATACTTTCAGAGTATATCTGGCCCAAACCTTTTACTTTCAACTCATAGTTTTTTCAAATTATATTTAAATTGAAAACCTAGAAACCTTTAAAACAGCTCCCATTTGAATCTTGGATTTGTCTGGATTGACTAGATCTGATTTTTAAAAATGAATTTTTTTTAAAATATAGACTTTAGAAATGGCTAAAAGTGTGGGATTCTGCAAAATTTTATATACTGTGGAAGAAATTCATGTGTCCTTTAAGTTTAGTTTTTCCATGAAAGGATAAATTACAAATGAACATAGGTTTAAGTTTATTCAATTTCCTGTTTTGTTTAAAATATTCCTGGACAATGTATAAATTCATCAAACTTCTTTCTTGGTGACAATAGCTCATTAGATTAGTGAGTATTCAGAAGATTTTCATCTTATGAGTCATAAAATTCTTTTTATTCCCTAAAGAATTTCCTGTGTCTGCCTGGAATTTCACATCTTTGTAGTTTTAGCTGGGCTCCTTGGAGTCTTTACCCTCTAAATGATTGTGTTCTCGAGGTCTGAATATAATACCTAGGAAGCCAGCTCATAGACTAACTCCTGTTTTTCAAGAAAATTGAAAAATTAATCCCTTTCACCGCTGTGGTCCTACTAGTTTTATTCAGAATTTTTTAAAAATACTTCTTAACCTCTTCCTCTCATTGATGGAGGTATTTTCACCTATTTGCTAATGCAGTGCCTGGCACTAATCTTTTGTACTCACTTACGTCTGTTTTTGTGTATTTATTTTTTTTTAAAGTTTTTTATTATACCACCGTGAAACATACAATTACAAAGGTGTTCATAATTGGTTCTTGGTAATACAGTATTCCAGCACCCATCCCTCCACCAGTGCCCCATTTCCACCACCAATGTACCCCTCCCCTCCCACCCCCAGGCCGCCTTAATAGCAGGTACCCCAGTTTCCTCTCTTTCTCTCTCTATCTCTCTGTCTCTGCATCTCTCTCCCTCTTATTTTACACATTGTGGCTAGCCCTGCAGATATTTAGAGTTTATCACTTAAGTCTCTTTGTGTATATTCAGTGGTGAGTTTTAATCTGCCATTACCATTTCCCATATTTAGTAAATGTGTATTTATTTTTATGCTAGTGCTTTGATCGCATGTCCCATCAGTTTTTCATCACTCACTTGGTCTAAAGGAAAAGGAGATTGAGTTACAAATATATTGCATCATTTAGCAATTGATGAGAAATGCCTTTGGATATCCTTTTCCATTCTTTTTTAAAGCTTGTTTTGAAGAAGGTGAAAGTCAGGTTAGAGTGGAGAGCCAGAGCCCTTGGGTGTTCTCAAGGGTCTAGGGAAGTGAAGAGGATGCTTTTTGACATGTGAGTTTTAAAATTTCTTAGTGATTCTTGTTACTATACTCCTTGCTTTTGTGAAGAGCTCCCTCTGCATGTGTATGTCTTTGTGTGCTGTTTAAAGATAATGCCTAACTGTGTTCGATAATAAATGGCAGCTGAGCAGGCACATAGGAGACAGAAGTCTAGGTCTGGATATGCTATTTGGCAAGATTCATCTAGCATGGGACAAATGAGAAAGTAAAGGCCAGTGGAAGACTAATGCTAACATAAATTATTCAGAGGCTGGTTACCAGGAAAACTTTTACTAGTTTTCAGTATGTTTGATGTCTATAACATCAAATCTAGAAATTTATCCAAGAAGTCAGGTAATCATATATTTTTAACCACTTTCTAATTTTTTCAGCACAGGGAATTAAAAAAGTCTAAATAAGAGAGTTTTTGAAATAAAAAAATAGTGTGTGTATCAATTTAGCATTTAGTTTGGTATATTTGTATATAATTTATCTTTAGAGTAGAAAAATCCAGATGACAATAGCTAATTTGTGTTTATAATGAAAATACAAATCCTCGGAACATAGCACACATTATCACTACATAATCTATATCCATGTGCAGTTTATAACTAGTTGAAATGTTAGATCCATGAGAAAAGAATCAGAATCTGCTATAGGACTGTTGGATAGTAGTAAAAATTAATGGATTCCAAACTTAAAAACACAAAAATTAATGCTTGTTTCTTAACAACAAAATAAAAATATTGAAATGGGAGTTTTTATATCTATAAGTATATATATACATATATATCATATATGTATATATATACTATACATAGGTAATACTTATATGTTAGCTATACTTATACATAGGTAATACTTATATGAGGTATACTTATATGTTAGCTTGAGCTGACATTTTAAACAGTTAATGCACATTATCTGCATTTTCTTTATCTTTTCTGATCTGGACTAAAATGAACCAATAAAGCTTCCTAGCAGATGAAGATAGAAACAAAAGTGGCTTTTCATATAATCTCTCTTTAACATTTCTCAATCCCCTTATTGACTCTTCTATAAAATTGCTTTTTTTCTAACAATAGAGACTTATTTGTATTAGTGACACAGTATTTTGATCTTATTTCCTTAATTGTGGTGAGCATGTTGCTAATAATGTCAGAACTAAGTGTTTGATTATCAGTGTATTTTTATGCAGTGGAAGTGATCTTTGTCCAGAAAAATACTGCTCCCTTCATCCCTTTTTCTATAATTTTGAGATAAGGAGATGTTTGGGTATATTCTGTATCCATTAGCATGATTAGTAGTGAAAATCAACAATCCACTAACAAAAGATAAATGTTGTAGAGGATGTGGAGAAAACTGAACCCTTAGTACTTTACTGGTGAGAATGTACAATTATATAGCTGATACTGAAAATGGTATGGTGATTCCTCATAAAATGAAACACAACATTACCATTTATATATATATATGTATATATACATATATATATATTCAAAAGAACTAAAAGCAGGACTCAGACAGACACCTATTTGTTTAGCAGTGCTCATAGCACTATTAATCATGAGAGCCAACAGGTGGGAACAACTCAGGTGTCCATCTGATGATGAATTGCTAAGTAAAATATGATAAGTATATATAATGGAATAATATTCATTCTTAAAAAATGAATGGAATTCTGCCGCATGCTACCGGAAATAAGTCAACCCCAAATGACTGATATTGAGTATAATCCTTTTTGGTACTAGAATAGTCAATATATAGAGACAGAATCATAAACAAAAAAAGTAGTATGGTGGTTACCAGGAATTACAGGGTAAGGATGGAAATGTAGAGTTATTATTTAATGGGTTTACAGAGTTTCAGTTTGAGAAGATGAAGTTATGGAGATGGTGGTGATTGTTGCTTAATAGTGTAAATGTACCTAATCCAGAGATTTGTACACCTAAAATGATAAATTTTGTGTTTTAGCTATTTTATCATAGTTATAAACATGTACTTAAATACAGACGCAGTTGGTCTTTGGACAACAGAGAGATTAGAGTTGGCAACCTCCAGCTGAAAATCTGCATGAAACTTCTGATTCCTCTCAAATTAACCACCACAAACCTACTAGTAACTGTTGTTTGGAAGCCTTACTGAAACATAGACATATGTTTGTAATACATGCTGTGTATTATTATTCACTAGGTGAAAGCGGATCACCAGAAAGGCCTTAATCAGTGTTGACTTTGTATCCAGTAGGCCAAGCAAGAGGAACTAGGAGAAGAATGCTGTGTCTTCTGTCTCAGAGCTAGCAGAGACAGGAGAGGTGAAGGAGGCAGAAGAGGAGGCAGAGAAGGCTCAGGAATATAGGGGAATGTCCAGAAAGCATTGTAATCTCTCTTTGATATTTTGCTTTTTAATTTCTCTAAAGATATTTTGAAAGAATATAGTATTAACCTTTCCCAGTTGCTTTTGTTTTATAGAAGGGTCCATGTCATATCAAAACTTGAAGTATTTATTTTAATAATCATAATGCTTCTTCAACATTAGTGTCAATTTGTTTCCTGACATTGTTGCTTCTATATCTTCCTTTAATAAGGCATTGGTTAGAAAATACTCATCTCCATTAAGATTTACGTTAATCGTTTTGGTCCATCTGATATCAAATTGGGTGTAAGTGGATCTCTGCAATCAGACCTGTATTCAAGGGTTAAATCTATGTGTGTGTGTGTGTGTGTGTGTGTGTGGTTGTGTACATGCATGCATACACTCATGTCTATACGGCAAACACACCAGTATGCTTCTGCTCTATTTTCAATACTTTTTGGTATACCAAATATACTGATTTTTAGTACATCATGCAATTCCTACAGTTTATGAATTCTAAAATTATCTACTTGATAGTGTCAGAGTCTACAAGTTAGAAGCACAGTCCTGTAAGAATACCACCCACCACACCTTAAGTGCAAGTTGCAAATCCAGGTTGTTACTGGTGGCTCCAGTTGACCAATGGCCATAAGTCAAAGGTACCCATAACCCCCTGTTTTATATTTGAGTCATTTTATTGAGAGGCTCACAGAACCTGGAAACACATTTATGCACTGCTAGAAACTAGTTTGTGTAAAAAGATTCAACTCAGATATCAGATGTGTTGGGAAATTGTTTGGGAATTCATATGGAAAGGGGCACAGAGCTTAGCTTCCATGCACCCTCTGAGTGTGTCCGATCTTCTATGTGTTCACCACCTAGAAAGCTCTCCAAATCTGTCCTTTGAGATTTTGAAAGAAATTGAACTAAATTTCAGTCCTTCTCTCCTAGTAGGTAGGGGAAAGGTTGAGTAAAAAATTCCAGCACTAATCAGAGGTAGTTTCCCTGGCAACCAGACTGAATCCTTAGATTATCTAGGAACTTTCCAGGAGTAACCTTATTAACATAAACTCCCTAATGGTTGAAAGGCGCTTATTATGAATAACAAAAGACACCTTTGTTGTGCTTTACACACTCCAGAAATTCCGAGAGTTTTAGGAGCTTTGTGTCTGGAAAGGAATAAAGATCACATGTGTATTTCTTAATATGTCACCATCATAATATGAAAATATTATCTTTTAGTTTCACTTTTACTTAATGGTAGTTATTTTGAAAAGTCCTATGTACAATTTCTTTAGTTGTCAGTTAAAGAGTGATTAAAGAGGGAAAGTTAAACTTTGAGATTCAGTGACAAGATGACTTCTATTTGCCTGTTCCTCCAAATACCAAATAAATATTTTAATCAAAGGAATGCAAAATAATTTTCTTTACTTCGAGAAATTCTGCCAGATAAAACAGAGTAAGGTGTAATTAATATATGATAAAATTTGTTATTATTCTTCAAGAGAAATTGATGCCATTGTAAATTAGGGTAATATTTACAGAATCCAAATAATATCCTGAAGTTGGGAGAGTTTGAAACTTAAAGTTAAGTTTGATCCTTGCAACTCTGTCTTGGAAATCCTTCTACAACTATGGACCAACTATTCAGAACAACTGAGTGAAGATCTCTAAAGTATAATTAATGTTATACAGTGTGTGTAAGACTTTCTACCTTCCTTCTTGCATGTTGTGTTTAGAGAAAACAAATTAACCAATGAATTAAGTAAAACAAAACTTAAGATTTTGATAGAAAACAAAGATAGGAATACCACATTTAGAAGATCATGTTTTTTATGCCTCTTCTAAAGTTTGTGAAGTATCTTGGCATAGCCAGGTAAAAATTTCAAATTTCAAATGCAAGCCACATAAGAATGTATTTTAAGCATATAAACAGGAAAAAAAAACCTAAAAAGGAACAAAAAGCGATTCTGTCTCATTTTCTCACTTTCATCTAAATGATGAAATGAATAAACTTTGGAATTTTTGAGACAAAAAGAAGACAGTGACTTTCCAATTTCATACCCAAATTGTCATTAAAAAAAAACAAAATAATTAGAAGTACAGTGCTTCAAATATGTATTATTCACTTTCCTTGAAAAACTTTATTTGTGATGTGTTCCAAGCAGTTGGAAAATGAAGCCAAAATAAAGAATTTGATTATGAGGGAAATTTTAGTATATAAGGTCCTTGTCCCTCTATACCTGTATACTTCATATACCCGAGTACCTTAATGCTCATGAAAATGAAACAGTGAGCAGCTAGAGTGATAAAACTGAGGGTAAGACAGTTGCCCTTGCACACAGCTTACCTGGGTTTGATCCCTGGTGTCCCATATGATCCTGCGAGCCTGCCAGGAGTGATCCCTGAACATACAACCAGGGTAAGCCCTGAGCACTACAGGTAGGGGTCCAAAAACAAAGAAAAAATTTTAGTGCAGTGCTTACTTTGCATGCACTGAATGCACCAGGATTTGATCCCTGGCATCCTGTATGGTTCCATAACCACCACCAGAAGTGATTCCTCACTTCCTGAGTAGAGGGCAGTGACTAACCCCTAAGCATCTCCAGGTGTGTCCAATATATGGACATTCCTCCAAAGACTAGCTATCAAGCTCCCATTTGACCCAGCCATACCACTCTTGGGAATATACCCTGGGAAGCCAAAAACACGCAGCGGAAACACCATTCCCACTTTTATGTTCAGGCAGCACTCACTATTCAAAATAGCCAGAGTCTGGGAACAACCAGAGTGCCCAGAGCTGATGACTGGATAGAGAAACTGTGGTGCATCTACACAATGGAATACTATGCAGCTGTTAGGAAAAATGAAGTTATGAAATTTGCCTATATATGGATGGACATGGAGAGGATCATGTTGAGTGAAATTAGCCAGAAGGAAAAAGACAGATATAGAATGACTGCATTTATTTGCATGACATAAATACATACACATATTATGATACCAATATCCAAGGTCAGGCAAAACATGGATCAGGTGGTCTTATCAAAGGTGAAAATTACACAAATGTGTGGAAGTCAGAGGTTAGGTAAGACAGAGAAGGGAACAGTGTGCTAATAATTGTCAAAAGTGCTAATACCAATCTAAGACTGATCATTAAATACAGGCAGAAAGATACACATGATAACTCTAAATGTATGTATTGCAATTCACAATGTGTAAGAGAGGGAAGAGAGAAAGAGAAAGAGAGAGAGAGAAAGGGAAAGAGATGATAGACCTGCAGTAGAGGCGGGCTGGTGGGGTAGGGAATTGGGGACATTGGTGGTGGGAAATGGGCACTGGTGGAGGGATGGGTGCTGGAACACTGTAGGATGTAACCCAAATATGAACATCTTTGTAACTGTATATCTAACAGTGGTATAATTGTTTGATCACTTGATCACTTGATATCCCGTTATTCATCTATTTGCTCGAGCGGGTATCAGTAATGTTTCCATTTGACCCTATCACGTGCCAGTGTAGTCCAATGGCATCTGTCTGTTTCGGGGATATTGAGAGCTTTGAATTGTTTATTTAGGGTCCTGATAAGGAAGTCTGACCATCTTGCAGGTGGGCGGCCACACGATCTTTTGGCGTCCGAGGGATCCAATCGGTAACGGCTCTAATCCAATGGTCGTCTCCAGATCGCATTATATGACCAGCCCATCTGATTTTCGATGTTCTGGCAGTTGAGACAGCGTCCTTGATTTTAAAATAGTGACGGAGGTCAGAACTCCGGATTCCCTCTCTCACTTGAGTGAGGCGTGATATTCCAAGCATGGCTCTTTCGATTCCTCTCTGGGAGACCCGAATGGTATTTTCATCCTGCTTTCGTAAGGCCCAGGTCTCCAAGGCATATGTCAGTGAAGGGAGAACGGTGGAGTCAAAGAGGTGTGCCCGTAGCCGGAGGTTCTTTGTTTTTTTGAATATTGCTTGATGTTTTTGAAGGCAGTCCATACCTCTCTTTTCCTCCTGCTCAACTCAGGTTTCAGGTCGTTCATCATGTTGACTTCTCGACCTAGGTAAACATAGCTGTTGCATTCAGAGATGTTTGTTCCACTGAGAGTGAATGGAGCCTCTGGAACTAGCTCACTTCTCATGAACATAGTTTATTATACCACTCAACAAAACAAAACAGTGGTATAATAAAATATTAAATTATAAAAACAACAAATAGAATATGAAACAAAATATAATTAAGTAAATCATTTTTCAGATATAAAATCACAAAATGCGAAATAAAAATTTCTTTTGAAAGAATAAGATTAAACAAAAAGAGATAGTTTCACAAATAATAATTTGAGTAAAAAGTCCAGATTTATACAAATTAGAAAGGAAGACTTGGGAAAAGGTGTGAGATTTAGGAAAAAGGGTGTAAGAGCAACTAACTTTCCATCTTATACATAAATGTCTATACATAGATTGTCTCCTTCAATATAATTATATGAGAAAACTTTATTTTTTTGCAAGGTAATTATTTTGGGACGTCTCCCTTATTTTATTTTTTTGAGATAACAACTTCATTTTTATTTTTTAAAAAATGTTATTATACCACTGAAATATACAAATACAAAGATGTTCATGTTTGGATTTCAGTCATACAGTGTTCCAGCACCCATCCCTCCATCGGTGCCCATTTCCCACCACCAATGTCCCCTGATTCCTTCCCCTCCCCTCCCTGGGCCTGCCTTTGTGGGAGGCACTTTACCTTCTCTCTCTCTCTCTCTCTCTCTCTCTCTCTCTCTCTCTCCTCTCTATCTCTCCCTCTTCCTTCTGTTATACATTGTGACTTGCATTACATACATTTAGAAGTTATGATGTATATCCCTTTGCCTACATTTAATGGTCAGTTCTAGGCTGGTATTATCATTTCTAACAATTATTAGCACACTGTTCCCTTTTCTTTCTTACCCAACCTCTGACTCCTACATACTTGCAGTACATTCCACCTATTGACCCACTCCTGATCCATGTTTTGCCTGGCCTTAGATATTGATATCATACTATATTTTATCACTGTATCACTGTATCACTGTCTTCCCGTTCATCATCGATTTACTCGAGCGGTACCAGTAACATCTCTATATGTCCTGTCTCATGCAAGTAGAGCCCAAGGGCACCTGCTTGCTCTAGGAACATAAAGAGCCTCAAACCATTCCATCAGGTCATGGGAATGAGGTCTATAATTGTTACTGGTATTTGGCATATCAAATATGACATGGGTAGCTTGCCAGGCTCTGCCGTGCAGGTTGCATACTATTTTTATATCCCACAAATAAATGCAGTCATTCTATATCTGCCCTTTTCCCTCTGGCTAATTTCACTCAGCATGATCCTCTCCATGTCCATCCATTTATAGGCAAATTTCATAACTTTGTTTTTCTAACAGCTGCATAGTATTCCATTGTGTTGATGTACCATTGTTTCTTTAGCCAGTCATCTGTTCTCAGTCACTCTGGTTGTTTCCAGATTCTGGCTATTGTGAATAATGCTGCTATGAACATAAACGTGCAGATGGTGTTTCTGATGTGTAAAGTTTTTGGCCTTCCAGAGTATATTCCCAGGAGTGGTATGGTCGGGTCAAATGGGAGCTCAATTTCTAGTTTTGGGGGAATGTCCATATTGTTTTCCATAAAGGCTGTACCAGTTGACATTCCCACCAACAATGGATGAGAGTCACCTTTCTCCCCACATCCATGCCAGCCAGCACTTGTTGTTCTTGCTCTTTTGGATATGTTCCAGTCTCTGTGGTGTGAGATGATATCTCATTGTTGTTTTGATTTCCATCTCCTGATGATTAGTGATGATCACCATTTTTCTTATGTATTTTGGACATTAGAATTTCTTCTTTTTGGAAGTTTCTGTTCATTTCTTCTCCCCATTTTTTCATGGGTTTGGCTGTTTTCTTCTTGTAAAGTTCTCCCAGTGCCTGATATATCCTGGATATTAACCCCTTATCAGATGGGTATTGGGTGATTATTCTGTCCCACTCTGTGGACTGTCTTTGTATCTTGGTCACTGTATGTTTTGATTTTATTTATGCAGAGACAGTTTGAAATATATACATATCCTTCTTTTTTGTACCCAGTCTACTTTTTGTTGTTTTTTTTATTTTTTGAGGGATCGTGTTGCCTAATAGTGCTCAGAGGGCCCTGGGGCGACTCCATGAGCACATTCCCAGTGAACTGGCTGGCAATTCAATGCAAGAGCCCAAGGATATCGTGCTGCTCAGACTGTAGGAGCCCAAGGATATCGTGCTGCTCAGACTGTAGGAGCCCAACGATATCGTGCTGCTCAGACTGTAGGAGCCCAAGGATATCGTGCTGCTCAGACTGTAGTGCTGTTCAGGCCCTGTGGTGCTAGGGACTACTAGGGCCATCCTAGTGGTGACTCCAGGGCCACTGTGGTGTTGGAGGTTTAACTAAGGGTCAAAACCAAGGTCTCAATTGGTATATGCATGTGCACTGTAGCCTGTGCTATCTCCCTACTCCTGTGTTTGGGCTTTTACAATTGTTTCTTCCCAAGATTATCTCTCAGGTTCATTCACTGCAGCCCTACCACAAATGACTCCCACCAGGAACCATAGTGCCCTAGTGCCTGGCATCTCAGAATTTCTCGATCATCTTAACTGCAGGGAAAACTTGATCAATTTTCTAGATGGTTTTTTATACTTTGACAGTTACTTTGGGAAATCTTGAATAGAAAATCTGTGCTCTTAATGGTATTAATGTCTCTAAATATGTTATAATATTCTGGCAGCAGTCCTGTATAGAATCTGATTCCGTTTAGAGGCTTAGAGGTTTTCATTTATGGTGTTGGGGTCCATTGACACAAGGGCTAGACATTTGACTTTGTTTAGGAGACTGAGCAAATATATTCCTAATGTCTACTGTTACCCTGCATATGTCTGTCTACATCTCATTTCATGCTCTTTCACTTCATTTCTTTTTGTAGGGCCATAACTGGTGGTGCTCAGGGACAACTTTCAGCTCAGTGTCAAGGGCAGCGCTGGTAGTGATTAGAAACCATGTAGTACTCGGAACTGAGTCCAGGCCTTCGCATGCAAAGCAAGTGCTCATCCCTTGAGCCATCTCTCCAGTCCTAATTTCAGGTTCTTGAGTCTTGACCTAACTTTACCTCTGGTCCTTTAGAATTGGCATTCTTACTGTGATCTTTCTATGCTGAAGTCTGGTATTGTCTCTAGAATTTGGCTTAGATCTGCCTCTCTGACTCTGGATAGAGAAAACATTCTCCAGCTCTCTCTCTGTGAACAGCTTAATATCTAGATGGGAAGATTAGTCTAACAGTAAAACAGTAATTTAAAGGGACATTGAATATGTTTAGGTTTTATAATAATGTTTTATGTATATTAAACATGGATAATAGGGAAAAGGGTAGAAATGAGCTTGATGATGTTAATGAAGCTGTGCAGAAATTTCTCAGCATATGACATCTTCCACTAGGTCTAACAACTAGGACTTCCTTCCACAAAGGACTAATAGAGAGCTGTTGAAACTTTCTTCTCTTTGGAACTATTAAGTAATTAATTTATTACATTTGTATAGTGCTAGGATATTTTATTTTATTTTATATATTTTGTTATTTTCCTTTTTTATTGAATCACCATGTGATACACAGTTACACAGTTGTTCATGACTGGGCTTTAGTCATACTGTGTTCAATACTCAGTCCTTTACCAGCGTACATTTCCCACCATCAGTGTCCCCAGACAAGTGGGCACCAAAATGCAAAATAAAATCCCTTCATGGACTTGTTTCTACAGGCACACTGATTTATCTGAAAACCTAAATGAAAGAAGGCAAGCTTTTGTGGGGGAGGGTGGGAGGGTAGACTGAGGACAAACTTGTCCTTTTCTTTAGACTTTGGAGCAAGGACAATTGCTTTTGTCTAATATTGATCTTTTTTACAGATTTCAGTAACCATCGGTGGTGACTAAATATATCTGCGCCTGATTTATAATTCAAATTCATTTTCTTCTGTTTGAGAAGAGGTAGTTAGATCTTGTTCTGATTCATTGGACTTTCCTTTTTTAAAGTGTTTTATTACTGCTTTTCCATCTTTTGGCTAAGACAAGACCTAAACTTTAAAATGTTTCTATATACTTCAAGACTCTTTTGAATTTATGCTTTTTGATTTTCTATGACAGAGTCCATAATCCCACTCAACCATTTGATGGTTTCTTTAACCATGTGTGTAGGCCATTTTGCACCCTTTATCTTGTATTTGTGATTGTCTTCTGAATCTTTTTCATCCCCCACCCCCAATTATTTCTTGGGATATTGAAGTTAGTCATAATGCTTTATTATAGTTACAACCTGAGTAATATTAATTATGAATAAGGAGTAAAAGCTTATAATTTGTACACTTAATTTTTCTTGTCAGACAGTGTTAAGCTACACTGATGATTCAGGAGCATCTTGTCTTGTTTCCTATTCCCTACAAAGTGCTTCTAAAGATTTGATAACATTTTGTACATGTTTCCAGGAAAGTGTTGATGGACTTTTAGGCAATATTTCTTCTCTTTTGATAGTGAAGGTCATGACTTCCTCTCTGATAAGAAAGGGTCTTATCAAGACTGCAGCGAAAGATAAGGCAGAGGTCAGTAACCCAAGACCTATGAACCTTGAGTGTTAGTATATGGATTTGGATTAATATTTTTCGAAGAGCCCAAATATTTCACCCATTTTTTAATAATCCATAGTTATTTCAGGAACTAGATTTTAAATTATAGGAGCATAAGTTGAAGTTCAGTGAGTTTATATTACAAGTCAGAGATTTCACAGACAGCAAACTGCAGAGCTAGAATTTGATACTAGGTGTGTGTATTGTGTGTGTGTGTGTTTGTGTGTGTGTGTGCGTAAATTAAAATCCAAATTCCCTACTTCTTCCATTTAATGCATTCTATTTAGAAAAGGTTAGAGAGCCAAAATAGTTTAATTCCAAGAAAATTCATGTTAGTGAAGTCAGGTAAGGTTGAGAAGTTCCAAAATAGTTTCGCTGGATCACTGTTTTAGATCAGAATTTCTAAATGTTGGGTTTTAGATCAAAAGTCCTAAATGTTGGGTCATGGTGTTGAATTTAGAAGGCCCATAAATTTGGATGAGAGAAAAATTTTTAAATTTTTTACTATCAACAATTTCCCTCAATAATGAATAGGCCTTCAATAATATTTATGACATTATTACCAATAAGAAATCATGTATATCTTTATATCATGTTAAAATTGTCACACGCCTCAGAGACCTGGGCCCTACGAAAGCAGGATGAGAATGCTATTAGGGTCTCCCCAGAGAGGAATCGAAAGAGCTATGCTTGGAATATCACGACTCACTCAAGTGAGGGAAGGAATCTGGAGTTCTGACCTCCGTCGCTATTCCAGAATCAGGGACGCTGTCTCGCTTGCCAAGGCATCGAAAATCAGATGGGCTGGACATGTAATGCGATTTGGAGATAACCGCTGGACTAGAGCCATTACCGACTGGATCCCACGGGATGTCAAAAGATCACGTGGCCGCCCACCTACAAGATGGTCAGACTTCCTTGTAAAGACCCTGAAGGAATGGCTTGAGGCTCTTCATATTCCTGAATCGACCAGATGCCATTGGGCTACATTGGCACGCGATAGGGTCCAATGGAAATGTTACTGGCGCCCGCCGAGCAAATCGATGAATAACGGGATTCAAGTGATCAAGTGATCAAAATTGTCACACATATAAAAATAAAAAGCCCCTACCCCACTACCACCCCTAAATGTAAGAATCTTTGCTTGGGGGTATTATATCATTGCAAATAATAATGTATCATCTGTTGATGATGGTCCTGAATGTGACTTGCCATATTCATTCTTCATGCTCTCTATTCCAGTCTCTCTGAATCTTCTCAGCCAAATAACAATTGACTATATGCATAGAATGCTTGGATGAAACTTTTGCCCTTTTGGCCTGAAGGACCAGAAAACTGTTATTGGCATGGTGGTAAGATTCTGAATGAAGCAAATTATCAAAGGAGTTTAATTTTAAGAACTACAGGACTTTTGGAGTAAAGGCTTATGTAGCCATTCATAAGTAAACCTGACCCTGTTATTCCAGAGGCTAAGAAGAAACACATACAAGCTGTGAGAGTCTGTCCATCAAAGGAATCTTGGATAGAGGGAGTTTTTTTTTTATTCTTTTTCCTCTTCTTCTCTCATCAAGATCTGGCAATTCATCTGTCTATACTTCTTCCATCAGACAGATTTTGTGTTATTTTGTTAACTTGTCCTGAGTCCAAGTGAGTCAACAAGAAAAAATAACAATATGTTTAAGAGAGTTAGGCAGAGAACCACTCAAAATAGATAGGTTTGTGCATAGCTGAGACACTGCTTCTAGACACAGGTACCTAAGCAAACAAAAGACAATTGTGATGATACTGGTTGCCAAATATGTTTATTCTCCTAATTTTTAATTTAAGTAAGTGTGTTTCCTACAGTGAATAGGAATTGATCTAAGCTAATATAAATTTCTCTTTCCTTTGTCAGTGCTTAATTTTCACTGTATCACTGTCTTCCCGTTGTTCATCGATTTGCTCGAGCGGCCCCGGTAACATCTCCATATGTCCTGTCTCAATGCTAGTAGAGCCCAAGGGCATCTGCTTGCTCCAGGAACATAAAGAGCCACAATCCATTCTGGAATGAGGTCTATAATTGTTACTGGTATTTGGCATATCAAATACAACACGGGTAGCTTGCCAGGCTCTGCTGTGCAGGTAGCATACTCTTGCAGCTATCTCAAAGTTCAGCATTTAATGATGAACAGTGCAGCCGCGGCGCGAGCCGGACTGTGATAGGCTGGTCTGCTGGGTGGAGTTCTGACGAGAGAGAAGTCTGGATGTGGAAAATGGAGGCCCTCATGGAGTGGGGGGGTCGCCTGGCTTGTTGCAAGGCTCTGCTGGGCTGGCAGGCCAGGGCTAGAACCCGCCATGTCTCCTGGGCTCCTTGTGAGCGGCTGGGCGCAGGGAGAGCAAGTAGCAGCTCTGCCCCATGTCTGTCTCTGGATCAGCATACCTGGGCCGGATTAAAAAAGACTGCAGCAGGGTGGATTTCGATGAGCCGGACTGTGATAGGCTGGTCTGCTGGGTGGAGTTCTGACGAGAGAGAAGTCCGGATGTGGAAAATGGAGGCCCTCATGGAGTGGGGGAGTGCTTAATTTTAGTCTGACAAATGCCCCATTCTAGGTCAAATGCACCTCGGGAGAAATATGATGGGAGGGATCTGATAAAAGTTTCCCCCTACTATAAAAAGGAGACATGCTAGTTGAATTGTCCCCCTGCCACACTTTATACTAGATATCATCTGTTTGGGGTGTCTTGAATTGCTACTTCTATTATGTAATCATACACATCAGATATTGTGATAAGAGCAAAGCGGAAAACACTTTAGTCTTTATGATGTAGTTACTATTTTAATTTTTTCTTACTTCTATAGAATTACATAAACTGAATGGTTAGTGAGTTAATAATTTAATTATTAAAAAGTGCTTTTTTTTGGAGTCATCTCTTTCTTGCAGTTGAAATAATCTATATGATCTGATCAAAGGTTTGATTTGAAAAATACCATGATTTTCTCAACAGTTCAGTAAATAAATAGAAGGAAGCCATTGCTGAGACATAAATTGGAAAAAAATTATCTGTTTATTTATCTTCAGACGCACAATAAAAATGAGGTCTGTATTGTGAAGAAAACATGAAAATAATACATGTTTTTGAAAAACTTACTTTTCTGGTCTAAAGAAAAACTTCTTTAGACCTTTCTTCTCTGTGTAGAAGAAAGATACTTTTATTAAACATATGCCATTCCAAGTTCACAGTGAGGACTTCAGTAACAATAGCTGGATTAACAAGAAAAGAAAATTTAAAGAATTTCATTATGTGCCATAAAAGCCATCATCACTTGATCACTTGACTTCCCATAGATCATCGATTACTTGATCGGGCACCAGTAACATCTCAATATGTCCTGGAACATGCGAGATAGCCCAAGGGGATCTGCCCACTCCAGGAGCATAAAGAGCCTCAAACCATTCCATCAAGTTATGGGAATGAGGTCTATAATTGTTACTGGGTTTTGGCATGTCAAATACGACACGGGTAGCTTGCCAGGCTCTGCCGTGCGGGTGGGATAATCTTGTAGTCACCTCAAAACTCAAGCATTTATTGGTGAACCAAAAAGGCTATTCCAAAAAAGGCTATACTAGTCCACATTCCCACCAACAACGGATGAGTCCCTTTCTCCCTGGAAAGAGGAATTTTCTAATTAAGTACCTAAAGACTTTGGAAAAGTATACCTAAAGCCTTTGGAAAAACAAATAAAACTACTTCTATTATTTGTGTAAGCACATTGAGGAGTTGCGTTAACTGAAAAGTCTGCAACAGGATTAAAGGCAGAGTTTTCAGCTACATCTAATTAAACAGTAGAAGCTAAAGAAGAAAGCTATACATCATCGTCGTGCCTCCCCAGCAAGTGGCTGGCTCCAAATACTAGATTTGATGAAAAGTGGAGCTGTGGAAAAATGCGATATGAGCAAAGTGTAGTAAATTGGGGGAAACACAAAGATCTGTTCATTCCATTTCTTTTCATTCCTTTTTCATGACTTGGAGATAATGTTATTCCTGCTTACAGGTTTAGGGAGTGTTGTATCTCTGTGTGAAGGTTTTATGACCTACTTCAGGGGAAGGTCATGACATCTCTCAGATTCCTTACCTTAAAATATTCAAATATGCTAAGGTACTTTGAAGATAACATGCTCTAAACCTCTTCATCTGCAGATTGATCAGACATACCAAATTCCACATTGGACTAATGGATTAATGAGAAAGTAGGGTCACATAAAACTTAGAGAAAGACACTCATACACTGAAGGATAAAGAGCAAATATTGTAAGCTTCCAGATCTACACGTTAAGCGTTTGAATTGCTTTAGACTTCTCGTTTGCAATCCTGAGGCTGGAAGAAGATAGAATATCACAAGGCATGGCAGAGGGAAATGAAAGTTTCCTATAGGCTTTATCTCGTTTGGGTGGGAGGAAAGTGGAAACAGGAAAGAGATGACATTGTATCTTTATATTGAAAAAAAATAAGCCCTGATCAAGGAAATTATATCTTATATATAGTTTATTGTATATAAAAGATAATTCTGTTTGTGACCACAGAGCTAAATAAAGTGACTTGTTAAGTGGAAAAAAATAGAATAGGGATTATAATCAAACAGCAGAAAGAAGGGGGAAACAATGGGAAGTGAATAATATATGTCAAATATTATGAAAGGGTGATAGCATTTCAGTTGTTGAATCGAATATGAATGGACTGAATGTTTCCAGTGAAAGACAGAGATTGAGTTAAAATGTAGTTATTTGATGCACATGAAAGCAAAGTGTAAAGAAAGATTTTTGTTTTTGTTTTTGGTGTGGGCCACCCCTGCAGTACTTAGGATTTACTCCTTGTTCTGTGCTCAGAGTTCACTCCTAGAAGAGCTCAGTGCACCAGGTGCAATACCAGGGATTGAACTATATAAATTTATATAAACACTATGTAGTTTATAAACTATATGATATATATATATATATATATATATATATAATTTAGTAAAGTGGGCAGAACATTTGCCTTGAATGTGATATACCTGGGTTCAGTACCAGCACTAGTATTATAGTCTCCAGAGCATGGCCAGAGTGATCCTTGAGCACAGAGCCACAAGTCAATCCCTGAACAATACCAGCTGTGGCCACTGCGGACCCCTACCAAAATTATAGTTTTGTATTTCATAGAGCATTTAAAAATAGACCATTTTCTTGGCCACAAAGTGAATATACTGAACAATTTAAAGCAGAGCCTTTTATACATCATATATTTATAATAATCGATTAAAACCAGTAATAATCCCTGGAACATAGTGAACATCATACTCAGAACTTTACAACTTTGAATAACTTCCTTGATAAAGAGAAAATAAGGTGAAATATAAAGAACTTTTTTAAAAGAACAGTAATGCTTTAGGATAAAGCTGAAAGTAATGAAATAAAAATATGAAACAATTGTTGGATGAATATGTGAATATGAATTTTGGATGAATATATAAATTTAAGGTAAATTATTTTTTAAAATAAAAAATATATTTAAGGAAAAATAACCAAGTAGAATAGAAAATCAGTAAGTAGACAGTTGCCTTTTTAGTGGGGAAATAATAATTGTGGAAAATGTGCCTGGACTTCAATAAAAAAATTTTTTTTCGCAGTGGTCCAGTGCCAAATTGAAATATTGTCTTGTTCCATACAGTTTAGCTAAACTCATACGTATGAAATTTAGATTTTTTTTTGGTACGGGCATCAAATTTGTAATGCATTTAAGCTTGTCAGTGAACTAGTGTTCTTGAAAGTTTTGAGTTTCAATGACTACTTGGACCCATGGTTCTCTCCTACTCATAGTACCAAGTTCAAGTTCAACTCTTGTTATCTGATGTACTCAAAGAGATCTTGATTTGAAGAATGTTAAATGGGTTACTTTTTGTGCAAGTCCCTACACATAGGGGTTTGGAGTAGAGGCAAAACAGGTATGATAATCCTCAGTAAATATTAGTGTGCTAGTAATCCTCTCATTATTTAAGAGAGATTTTTGTATAAATAAGATTATTTTAAAATTCCAGATTCCCTGTATGATAAGAATGTATCTAGTCAATTTATTCATTAAATGCCAGATATCCTTATAAGTGTTTGGAACACAGAAGTAGTAGGAACAAAACAGTGACCTTTGTTCACATGGAGCTTACATTCTAGTCAGAAAAATATAGACAAGAAACAACCAACAATGCAATTGAAAGCCATATTATAATATACTAGAACATATATGAAGAAGAGCATTGTAAAGGGACAAGACGTTGGTTAAAGATTTTCCTAAAGGATTTTTCTAATATAAAAAGGCTAGTACGATACAGTTTAATTAAAGCTTCTTATGATGTAGTTTATTGAAAAATTTAATATACAAGGGGATGGACAGGGTTTAATAAGCTACTTTACTGTATGTGTCATAAACATATCTTTTGTCTTGTGAATCTTAGCTTAAAAAAAGTTTTACAGGGCCACAATAGCCATTCTGGGGGAAGAGGAGTGAGTAGGGGCCACTCACTGCTGGAGATGGGCAGGGATCAAGTATTGCTGGGGGTGTAACTCAGGGTCTCACACATGCTAAGCATGTACTTCACTACTTTGAACCATGACCTTGTTCCCTCTAACACCTTTTGGGAGCTCTAAAATATTTGTACTTAATAACTTTTCTGAAAATTGCTCAGTTGAAAAATACTTTTTCTATCTGGAAAGCTGGAAATTTAAATTGATGAACTAAAATTTAATGAATCATAAAAAAGGTGATGGAGAGTAGTGAAGGGTTATGGAATATTTTGAAAACTAAAAAAAATAATTTATTTTTGGTAGTTGAAAGCATTGTAATAGACTAAATATCTAAAGCCTATTTAGAAGCTTAGAGAAATTTCAGCGAGAGAAAAATAAAGGAGAATACTTATATAATTCAGTGAATTTCAAGACTTAATGCCCTCTTAGAAAAAATAATCTTACATTTTTTCTCAGCACATATATTTAGAAGGGAATTATCTTGAAATTTTTTTCATCAATACCCAACTAAGGAATGTTTAATAAGGAATAATGGCTTGACAGTTCCAAATAATGCAACTATGTAATGAATAGACCTAATTCAGTACTGCAGTTGAATGGAATATTATTTCCTTTTAGTCTAGACTGCATGTTGCTGAGAATAGAATCTGCACTACTTTAAATTTCCCCATGCTGTATCCCTTCTTGGAATTCTTAGGTCACAGGCACAGTAAATAATCTTCACTCAGCAAGCAGCCCAAATCACCATCTTCCTGTCCGATGTTGCTAATAAATTCTAAGCAAACTCTAAACTTCTTGTGAAGCATCCTAATGGGTGCCTCGCCACACTGAAGAGCTTTTGAAAACAAAATAAAATAATCGTCTCAAGTTGAATGTTCTTGGATCAAGGTTACTAGGTCAACACTAAATTTAAAACCAGTTTGAGAGAATTTTTTTAATGGCACTTAGAAATTATGGGTAAAGGTCAGGCCATTACATGTGATGTTGTTCAGATCCTTTGATGCTAAAGGTCTACAACTGCCTTATGTGTGTAAGAGATATTTTTTAAAAACTTTAACTGTGATTTAAAGTAGCAAGAGACAGTACTCAGGCCAGGGAAAATAAAGTCTCCTTCTTCAGATTTTTTTCTAAAAAATGGTTTGAGTGCAGTAATTTTATTGAACCTGAAAAGAATTATGAATAACCATCTCAGTGAAGGGAAATAGGGAAGCTTGCCCTTGTCAGTTCCGGCTCAGGGTTTTCCGAGATACTTTTGAGATTGCAAGAAGGCTGTAGATGAAATCCTTACCAATTAGAGGTCTTGTGTGTTTGGAATGGTTTTAAAATGCTGTGCAGGGCTCAAAGGAATTAGCAAAGCCTGCTGCAGTATAGCTACATTATTAATCTCCAAAGAGAATAGATACCAGATGTTCACACAGCCCAGAGGACACCTCCATGTTCTTGACAGTCTTTAGTCATATTGTCCTTTAATAGATTCAAATGCCTGAAATGATTAGAGGGTGATAAGGCTATGTGGTTTCTACATATAAAATTGCTATTAATCAGTTTGAAGAAATGCCTGCTTGATAGGCAGGGAGAAGAGAAACATTTTCAAATATGATACTTGTAAAAAGAATTGCCTAAAGCAAAATAGGAATTCTTTGCCTGTTTTTTTTCTCCCTTTATTTCTTTGATTGACTTAATGTTAGTCATATCCAAATGAAGTGGCTCTCCTTTAGGTAAGTCCAACACTATTGCTAAATCATGAAATTTGATATGATGTTTTCTTTATTAACTAATTCATCCAACAAATGTTTCCATGAGCTGGTTATTGGGAATAGAAGAGTCAACAATGCCTTGCGCCTTTGGAACTCAGTGAAATAAGCAGATGTTCATCAAAGTTCCCTTCTAAAAGCAGTAGCTATAAACCAGGCTTTGAAGGAAAAGTACTGAATGTTATGAATATATTTGACACAGGGAACCTGACTTAAAGTTAAAAGTCTGACTTTTTAAAATTTAGCCTTGTTGATTGAGCACCTCTATCAAAAGGAAAACAGATTAATGTAGTCTTGTAAGGTATCAGACTCACCACCTCACTTTAATGGACCCAAAGATTTTAAGAACACACACCTATATGAAAACTAAAAGATTCTAGGTATTGAGTTTTATTCCAGTCTTTAAATATTGCTTCTAGTCACTATCGTAAGAAACATTTGAATAATTCTTAGGATGTTCTAGCATGTCTAGATATTTTCACATCACTATTTTATTGCAAAATTATATGAGAAAATTATATACTAACATTTTAAGAACTCATAGAGATAAAGCAAGAGGATGGGAAGTCCAGGGTCCAGATATTGCCCATCAGCTCCATCATCCTGTTTTCTTCCATGCTTGGAAGCTTTGTAAAGTGTTGTCTTGCTTTACCCTCCACTTCTCACATGCCTTTCAACCCAATCCAATTTGACTTATATCATCATTGTTTTTAAATGGCTCCTTCTTGTTGAATTAATCTGTACCCTCTCAGATCTCCATTTTATTAACCTTTTATCTCTGTAGATTTTGTCATCACTTTCTGTCCTCCAGACTTTCACTTTGTTTTGCTTTATTTCCTTTTTGGGCCACACCTGGCAGTGCTTGGGGACTGCTCCTGGCTCTGTGCTCCTTACTCTCTGGGCCACTCCCAGCAGTGTCCAGTGTCCAGTGCAGTGCCAGGGATTGGGTCTCCAGCATACAAAGCATGCACTTTAGATTGCGAAACTATTTTTCCAGCCCCCAACCTTTACCATTTTTCTATGATCCAACTCTGTCTTAGTACTCTTGTTTTTCTATTCTTCAGTCTGTTTCTTGAAATTATTTCTTTTATTTCCCCACGCTGACTCATATTCCTCTGCTTGCCTTTTTAAATACCTGTCTGGTTTTCGTTCTTGTATTTTCCTCTTACATATCTATAATCCCACTGCCTTCTGTATTCTGATGACTTTCAAACCTGCGCCCTTAGTCCAGATCTTCTGCTCTTACTCATCCCTATGTCCTAGACCATTCCAGAGTAAGTGGATTTTTATTATTTTCCCTGGAAAATATATTACTAGTTTTATTCAACTCATCCTGCAAGCTGGAAACCCAGTAAGTAATTCAACCACATCCTTTGTCACTCCCCACAGGTGCTACTGTCACCCAGACTAGTGAATCTGCTCTGTGTAGTCTCTCCCCTATCCCTCACTCCCAGAGCTGTGGGAATGTTGTTCCTTTGTAGTGGACTCATCCATTTGATATGCTTGTCTCCAGCTTCTTCCCTATCCTCCACCTTTCAGCTGCTTTCAAAGTCATCTTCCTAAAACACGAATCTGATCACGTTACTAGTTTGTTTACAGTATCTAGTGGCTCCCAATCATGACACCATTCACAGTACCACAGCCATTTAGACTGCTGGATTGCTTCATAGCAAGCAATCAAAGTCAGAGTAATTTTAGAACAAATTGTCTTATTGTGATTTGCGTGATCTGCTCTAATTTCTCTTCTTTTCAAGTATCGTTTCTATCACTATCACTATCTTCCCGTTCATCATCGATTTGCTCGAGCGGGCACCAGTAACATCTCCATATGACCTGTCTCATGCGAGTAGAGCCCAAGGGCACCTGCTTGCTCCAGGAACATAAATCCGCACAGTTCATCGTTTCTATTTGAGATAATAAAGCTGAGTGAAGCATGGACGAATTTTTTGCCAAAAAATGATTATTTTAAATCATAACAACTGTTTTATTTGGCTTTGTTTTGGTGCCATACCTGAGGTGCTCAAAGCTTAATCTTGGTTCTGTACTCAGGGATTACTCTTGAGGGGCTCAGGGAATCATACACGATGCAAGGATCAAACCCAGATTGGCCATGTGCAAGGCAAATGTCCTACCCACAGTACTATCTCTCTGGCCCCTAACAACTGCTGTTAAAATAGTTTCTTGACTAAATTAATGTGCCTCTTGAAACAAACTATTTTTGTCTATAAAATTTCAGTTCAAAAAAAAAAACAAGCAGTATTGAAATTATGTCACCAGTATAGAGGGGTGTACTTCTTTTTATATTTGCTATAGCAGGAGGACAGACATTCAGTGAATTATCAAGCACAGTCAAACAATCAAATATAAGGTTGAAAAGTTTTTAAAGAATTTATCTTCAAGGAGTTGATCAGCAGATTCTAACTCAGTGTTGCAGTTACAATAAAATAATGTTAATATCACACAGTTGCTTAGAATCACTTTTTTCAGAATTAATCTGCTAAATTTTACATTGATTTTGGTATTTTTGTCAGTAGGATAAAAATATAGATAATTGTAGTATATAGTAAAATTTTGATGCCTAAAGTCAGTTACATCATCTTAAGTATCATATTTAGGAGATTGAAATCTGCAGCTTGTATAAAAGAAATCGTGATTCTTATTTACAGTGATAGACTGAACATACTTATTTATTTCCTCTCTCCTCCAAGAGACCCCTTTAAAGTGAGAGTCAGATAACAAAAGGCAGGAGGAAAATGAAAGGAGTAGGAGGAAAAGAAGAAGAAACTCATTACAAAGAGAATTCAAGTCTGCATGAATGTGTGGGAGTGTATCTCAAGTAGACAGGAAGTTTTAAACAATTTTTTTCAAGAGAAAACTGTAGTTGATGGAAATGCATGAATGGATAGGGCTTGTTAAAGAAAGCTACATGTCAAAATATGTAGAACCTGTTGCAGGAATGCCTGCCAGAATCACAGAGGCTCAACATACAAACTATGAAGAGCAAAACAGGGCCCGGCAGATTGTTTAATTGAAAGTTGAGAGAATTGCTGAAGGAATTTTACTGTTGTACCCACTTTTTTATTTTGTATTATAGGGTTCAAGAAAAAAAGAAACTGTAAGATCACTGTTTCCGAATATTAAACAGCCTATTGGGGAAATTTGGGGGTGCTGTTAATTTGGTGTGCTCTTAATTTGATGTGCTCTAGAGTTTGGTGTGCTCTTAATTTGGTGTGCTCCAGAGTTAGGCATTCAGGAACTATCAGCAAATGATGGCTATGTTCACAGAATGCCTCATTGGTATTCTTGGCCAGAGGTAAACTTCTGGGATAAGAAAACAAGTCCATACTATATATGCCTGTAGAGGAAAACAATAGCAACTACATAGGGCGGCTAACCCATGTCTTCATTCTTACCTGAAAGCAGTCCATCCAGGGTCCCCAGAGAGAGAGAAAATTAGAAAGATGTAAAACTAAATCAATATAAAAATATCTCAGTAGATGCAGAGATATTTTAGAGAATAATGATGAAACAAAAATAAAACAATATCAATACTCTCTCATAAATATTTGAAAATTAATTTCACATGTGAAATGGTGGTTCTGTTAAAAATGAACAGGAGTAATGTGCAAAACAAATTTCCAAAGGATAATTATGAAGCAGTATTAATTATGTATATTAAAAATCACTTGAAACATTACCTTTTATTTATGTTTATAACATATAGATAAAATAAATCACGGCAAGTGTGGGAAAGGTCCACATACTTATCTCTAAGGCAGCTAAAGACAGTAGATCGGAGCCGATCTGGATATCTTCGTAAGATTCTATTTCGTTAGTAAAACAGAAAAGTGTAAATCAAATGTAGAAAAAGTTATTATCTGTTAAATCTGTGTAGTTTATATTTTTTAGTTAGAGATACCTATTATATTTTTTGTATAAATTTAAAATGTAATTAAGATTTCAAAAATTTAGAATGTTGCATTATGTGAAATAGTTGCATGCTTTGTAAATAAAACTATACACCTTTTACCTGTGGTTAAAAGGCTTAAGTATTTTAACCATGGTAGCAATATTAATTGTAGTCTTTCACAAGATGATTCCATTCAGAATGTCTTAAACACTAAACACTACCCTTGGTGGAAATGTCCTCTATTTGTATATGTGGAATCTAATATGTTAGCTGTTAACTGTATGTGACTTGAGAACAGAAAATGTGGCTAGTGTGACTGAGAAGCAGAAATTCGTGTGTATGTGGAGGGGCATATGGAGTTACACACAATGGTGTTCAGGGGCTTACTTCTGATTCTGCACTCAAGGATCACTCCTGGCAAGGCTTGGAGGTCCAAGCTGGGTTTGAACCATGTTTTACCACATACAAGTAAGGGCCTTACTCATTGCACTGTCTCTCTGATCCAATGAGGAACTGATTTTTATATTAATAATAAAAATAATAAATTTTATTTATTTAATTAATTAAATTAGAACATTTTAATTTATTTCTCGCTCATTTAAATAAAAATTGCTACATGTCACTGGTTGTTGCTGTATTAGACTACATAGACTCAAAATTAACCAATTGAGAAGTAGTGGTATATGTTTTAAACTTAAATCAAACCTGCTGAACATGGCCATCGGTGACATGTGGGAAAGAATGAACAGTAGTATTTCACTATTTGAACTTTTCCTACTTGCATATATTTTTAGTTAATTAGTAATTAAAATTTTGGAAGAATTCATAGCAAGAAAATGGGTCTGTGTGTGCCTTAAAGAAAAATAGGAATTCACCTGATAAAAAAGGAGAAACCTCTTGTGTTAAACAATAGATGTAAGATGGATAATAGCATGATGAGTGTCTTGGATTTGTTTTCATATGCTACCTCAGGAAGAGTAAAAGGGTAAGTAGATTCATCCTTGGTATGTAGAGTATCAAATGACGGCAAACCCTTGGCCCCAGATCCAAGTATGCCTAGTAAGGGAGGATCCTGGGTGACTTAAGAGCGTTGGTCCAGCGTCTTGGGCACTTCATGGAGGAGAGGTGAGGTTATTTATGTAGACCAAAACCATGCGTGTCAGGCTCAGAGAGATAGTACAAATGTTAAGTTGCTTGCCTTGCATATGGCTGACCCCTTTTTCCCATTTGAGCCCTGGCATTGTAGATGGTCAGGATTGAGTCCTGATTACAGTGTCAGAAGTAAGCCCTGAGCACTGCCATGTGAGGCCCCTAAACTAACCCTCCCTCCCCAACATACACATTAACATTGCTATCAAATATGACCCAAAATATAACAAATAGTTTTCAAAATTGAGTTTGCCAAAGGGTGGGAGAGGACGTTAGTGCACTGGCAGTGGGACTCTGGCACAGCAGGTGAGTGTGGAGTCGGAACGCTGCGTGACTGAAACTTACTAGCATTATTGCAAATCAGAGTCAAAATTAAAAAGTCAGGAAGAAAAAAAGTAGGAGGTGGGGAGTGAGGAAAGGAGAATGAAAAAAGAGAAAATAGGTTCATGTTATCTATTAGATGATGGAGAAATAAATAAAAGCATTATAGTCTAATTTGGTGGGAACTTGCTCAGAAAAACTTGGAGAAAATACATAGATATGGGGCAAAAAACTAGATTGAGCAGAGTAACCTTTTATGCGCTGTGGCATTAACTACTTAACTATCTCTGCTGATTCTCTTGTTCTGCGAATTATTTTAGTATAAAAGTGGGCCTTTGTGTATGGGGGGGTGGTGGGCATGGGATTGGGGAAGGATCAAGCATTATCCTTTATACATAAAATTTTAAAAAGTACTTAATATTAAAAATAATAATAAAATAAAATGTCAATTGGAAAAAAAGAATCATCCTTTGTAAGATGAGATAAACGTTATTCTTGAAGTGTCAATAAAGTGAATAACTGGGAAGGAATCAGAATTTTAAGCTTTAAATGGTTCTTCTTAGTAGGGGCTCTTCATAGAGATTCCTTACTTGGATTGAGGTAACTAATAAGATATGTGTGGATGAGGACATTAACTAGTTCTGACCACAGAGAAACTGAAAGCTACAACTTTTGCAGTATTGTCTTAGAATTATAGAATTGTGGGTTAGTACAGACCCAAATAATGGATCTTCAAATCTCGTTTGTCCCACAGAAATCATGAATATAGATATATATTTGTATATATGAATATAGTAATTACATATGTAATCATTATTAAATCACCGTCTAATCAACAAAGATTTATTGTATTCAAACCTTTTTACATTGAAAATATTTGTAATTACATTTATTTTTAATGAATATAATAGATATAATATTGTTATTTCATGTTTATCACAATGAGCCTGTATTTGTATTTATAGCAAAATAATCATTACAGTATGCCTAATTAACATCTGCCACCATGCACAGTCAAAATGTTTTTTTCTGTTGAACTTCATGAGATCTTCTGAAATCTGCTCTCAACTGCTTTTAAATATATAATACAATGTTATTGAATTAATATATAATTCAATGTTAATAACTACATAGTTCAATTCTGTGAATTCTTGTTCATGGTAGTTTCTGCTGTGTCCTTCATGGCTCATGTGACTTGCTGCAGTCTCTAACCTGTGCTTGTGCGAGGTGGAGGACGCAAGAGAGGAGAAAGCTGTATAGAAGTTGTTGTTAACATAAGAGTAGGAGAATGAGGGTTTTATTTCCCAGAAGTGGTATAGAAAGGATTGTTTGTAATCTATTAATAAACAACTTGATTTAGAGATTTTGAAAGGAAGGAGGGAAAAATAGTAGTCAGAGTATGAGAACAGTTTTCTTAGGAGGCAGTTGTAATGAGACATTTAGTCAATAGAAGGCGACTTGAGAAGAGCTGTCACACTTCACTCAATGGGATCCAAGTACCCGATCTTCTTCTTGAGAAGAAATTATGGGAGGAATTTATGTGAACTATGGAGAGTTATGAATTATTTTTTTATATTTACGTTATAAGTGTATAGGAATATTACATTGAAATCTAAAAAATCATTATAGTGGCCAGCACCAAGGAACTCTAATAACCTGACTCGCTTGTTCCTATATCTGAGATGTAAACAAACAGACTGTAACTTCTCTACAGCAATATTATGTCTGCAGATTATTTTGCCTGATGTTGATAAACCGAAGCAGACGCTTTGGCCCAGATTTTCTCTCAGTCACAGAACCTGCATTTATTTGTTAACTGGAGTTGAGAATTCTTTGAGGGGACAATCTATTTACTTAGTAACATATTCTTGATAATAATAAACTGATATCTAAAAAGTAAAGTTTATATTCTTGACATAAAATGATGACAGGCCCCAATTCAGCTTCATCAAATGGAAACAAAGGGAAGTATGGGGGTGGGGCAAGGAAATTGTTTATACAGGTTTTCACATGACTTTTCTTTTTAAAGAGTGCATGGAATGCATCCAAAACAAATAATTTTTTTGTTGTTAAATGAGAAGACCAAAAGGGAAATCCTAGAAAAAGGAGGATGGATGATCTTTCTTTAATGTCAAAACTGACATAAACACCCCTTTTTTGCTCAAGATAATTTTTCTCAACAAGACCCAGATTGCTTCAGTCTTTGCCTATCTATCACCCTTTGAAGCACTTTCCTTATTATTAGGAGTGGGGGCAGGGTTTCCTTTGAGGATTTTTACAGCAGTGAAGAGTTCCTCCTTTAAATACTTTCACATGATGAGGGAATTCCGCTTTCAAAGTGCTGTCATCACTGTGGCTTCTCTGCCATAAGACAATTTATTCTCGGGTGAAAGTCCTTCTTCGTTTGATTGTCAATAAGGACTTACCTTTGTTATGGATTCTATTTCTGTAAAACTTCCTTTATTCTGAGATACTGAGCAAAAGAACCCAACATTCTCCTGTTAATCTCCCTGGTGAGGGTGGCCCTGATTGTCTTCTGAAGAAGTTTGATGGCATGGTGTTGTTGTTTTCCATGTATTTTTCTTGTCTGTCTCCACTAATTATTATTTGAGTCATATAGAAAATATATATTTTACCTTAAAAACTATGGTATTGCAAAGGAACTGTGAGTTATGGGTAGTATTGACCAAAACAATTCCAGTATTCTAATGTTACACCTTGATTAACAATTCCAGAGAAAAACTTTCCAAACCCCTTCTGTTCTGTGGCATTCCATATCACCCTGTTATATTCTTGGACAGAGTTTTCTGAAAAATACAAGGCTATTTAATTCATGGAGTAAAAAACGTACAACTATGTAGACTTACTTCATAGTTCACTCAAAAAACAATTCCCTTCCCCAAATACAGGTACTAGAAAAAATTAGAATTAAGAAACCCCAAATACAATGCATGGTTTTGTCAGTACACTGCTAAGGATGAGACCTTAAGTCTTTGTGGTTGTTTCACACAAATAATTTACCTATGTATAAACCAGGTAGCTCCATTACTGTTGTTTCTTCTTTCTGTTTTGGTGGTGCGGAGCAGTGAACCCATATGCGAAGTGTGTTCTCAACCACTGACCTACAGCCCCAGTCCTACAGTGTTCCTCCTGAATGTTTTAGTTATTTTATTATTAGAGGGTGAGATAAATCATATGTCTCAGGTTATACTCATTGCTTCCATGTGCATTCGTGTAATAAGCCAGAAGTGGCAGTAAGCATATTTATTTAAACTTGAACCCTCCTTAATAGTATGGTGTTCCAAAGAATGCCTCAGCTTCTTACTAAGGAAGAAAGTGGAATATAAGAGCCTCAGACTAAAGTCAGATTCTACTTTGGGCTCTGTCTCTTACTGCTTGAATAATATTGGCAAGCAACTTAACTTCCTTCCTCACTCCACCCCAGAGTGGGGGAAACCTGTGACTTAGATAGTTTCCATGTTTTTATTATCCCAAGTAAATAACGAAGCTACTCACCTACATAGAGAGGCTTAATTATAATGATTGAGACAAGTCAGACACATCAGTGGGAAATTAGCATTGAGATTTCTTAATCTAATCTGTGAAAAAAGGAGTATGCTTATACTCTTTCTCTTGTCTGTGGAGCTCTGTGATGTGCCACAGTTATTCACTCTACATGTTTGTTGAAGATTAATTGGAATGCAATCTTTTTTTTTGTTTTTGTTTTTTGGGTCACACCCGGCGATGCTCAGGGGTTACTCCTGGCTCTGCACTCAGGAATTACTCCTGGCGGTGCTCGGGGGACCATATGGGATGCCGGGATCGAACCCGGGCCAGCATGGGCCGGCGCGTGCAAGGCAAACGCCCTACCCGCTGGGCTATCGCTCCAGCCCCAAGAAGCAAATTTTTTTTTTTTTTTTTGCTTTTTTTGGGTCACACCCGCAATGCTCAGGGGTTACTCCTGGCTCTGCACTCAGGAAACACTCCCGGCGGTGCTCGGGGACCATATGGGATGCCGGGATCGATCCCTGGCCGGCTCGGCCGGCTGCGCGCAAGGCAAACGCCCTACCCGCTGGGCTATCGCTCCGCCCCTGGAATGCAATCTTAAAGAACTTTGAGCTTGCCTCTGAGCTAGCTCTCCACCATGGCAGGCAGTGAGAGCACTCAGCTCCATCTCTGCCTTAAAGTACTTGCCGCCTCATCAGTGAGAATAGTATGAAAAAAAATAAATCACAAATCTAATGATAAGTATAAGATTCAGAAGGAGCTTGTGGGGGTGGTTGAGCAGTGTGGACTTGAGCCAATAGGGTTTGTTCACCTATCTACAAATTACGTCCATCCAAGGGTTTCACCTACAGTACAATGGATACTGTACGACCCATGTAGGGGAAGGGCTGATTATAAATTATGTGCAGATTTTTCACTTGTGTAATTGGTTGGTGCTTTTTAATGTCTGCTTTGTTTAATGTCTGCACACACTTTTTGACTGAGTCTGTATGCATACATATATAGTTTTAAGGTGTATAATTTCCCTAAATCTATTTTGAATTTTAGAGATAGTAAAATAGGGACTGGGTGTGGATAAAGGAGGTGGAGATAAGTTTTATGATACATTTTAAAAGGATAAGGTGAAAAGCAGTGAACTTTGTGTTTACTTTTTATTATTGAATCAGATATGTCACACTTAATATTATTGCCTTCAAGCATAATCCAATAATGCATGGCACATAAAAATATACAGCTTTTTCTTTTTTCACAAATATATGACTTTTTTAAATGTTCATTCAAACATCACTGTTGTCTGTGGCGTTTCTATCATGGAACAAATAATGTGAATGTGTCAAGTAATAATTAAACCAGTAACCTTTTCCTAAAATAGGTTTGAATTTTCTTCAGAATTTAGAAAATAGGGAGAAATGAATTTCTTAAAGCCATTAGGGTGAGGTTCTAGAGATGGCTTAAGAGCTCCCAAATCCCTGGAGTCCAGCTAGGTTCAATTCAGACCGGCCCAGCATAGTTCCCTGAGCACCATGAGACCTTATGACCCACGCAATGCTGTGGGTGACCCAAGCTACAACCAGGTAAACCTCACCATTAGTGACCATGCCCCCACTCCAGCATGCTGGAGAGGTCACCCCTAACCCCAAGGGAAAGTTTGTCTTATGTGCCACTTTTTAAGTGGCACATAAGACAAACTTGTATCTGGGAGGTCATGATTTATAGCAATCTTGAATTGAGATCAGAATTGGAAAGTATTTAAATTGTGCATGTTAACTCACACACTGGCTCTGAGATTGTTTTGTTGCATAGAGGTGACCGGGGTGCTTAGAGAACTTCTTACAAAAACGTGGCCTGGGCTAATCTGTTTTGTTAGAAACTGGAAATGATATTGTTGACATTTGCATTCTGTTTTCTTCAATACGTGTATTAGCACAAAGCACCGTGTTTTACAGGGCTCCCTCCTTTCTGCAGAAATTTATTTGGCTTCTGCGAGGGAAAAAAATTATACTGGCAATTCAGCAACATAGCACCTCTTTCATCATACTGGGGATGCAGGCTTCAGTTCAGTAACTCCAGACATATTTTCTGGAAACATGTAAAAACATGCCCATAAGTACTGAACATAAAACCAGACTGTACACTCAAAAACATTTGTACAATCCTATGGTCCACTTACCATTGGGTTTATTAAAGCTGTGCGCATATTTTATAAATCCCTTATAATAAAAGAAAATTGGAACAAGATGCTATTAGAGAGAAGGTGCTACCTAGAGATTCCTGAGGAGCACTGTTCCTTGACTTTCTCCTAAAGTAGGGGTAGGCCATTGATCACAGAATAGAACAAAGCCGTGCTTTCCCAGATAACTCCTTATGCTAGGGAATTAGACAAAGATGGAGTGAGCAGAATATTACTTGCATATATTTCAGCCATCCCGAAGAGAGTGCTTCAAAGTGTGCTTCCTAAAAGAGGTATAGATTAAGTGGAAAGTTAACAGCCAGACTAATTGGACTGTGTTTTGGAAAATATTACCCCGTCAGACTGCTGTGCATCAGAGCTCTCTGCCCAGTGCAGGAGTTGGTGAGGGAGCTTTATACATTCAGGGATGTGCTAGGGAAACCAGTGGGTGGTCTAACATGGTTTCATGAAATATAAAATCCAAACGCAACTTTAATTGGATGTGGGGGAAAGTTCTTAAGAAACAGTCGCACTAGGGTTGCAATGGTTGCATATAATTTTCCTTTAGTTTTTGACCATTTTCCCTTAGGTTGAAAAAGTTCAGCATGATTTATATGTTAAGGATTTCCATGCTGTGATCAGTATTTATTTAAATATAATTGTAACCCAGTGCTGTTTCTCTCCCTTCTGTTTTGGTTCTCGTGCCTGCTGGGCCCCAGGTTGGCCTTCATTCCACGACGTGATTAGTTCCGACTCCATCACATTCACAGATGACTTTTCCTATGGGATGCACAGAGTGGAGACGAAGCTGCTCTCAGGTGAGTTTCACCCCACCCGAAACCCCACATGGTGCTCACTCAGTGTTGCAAACTCCTTTCAGAGTCTGGTTCTCCTTCAGCCAGCTTCTAATCTCCTTCAGCCAGCCAAGTGACTAATCACTAGGGACAGAGACGCACAAAGACTATTTGACGACTCAGTGATAATTAAGAGACTACCTTATCCTGTGCTCCCATCCTATCCTCTTTGAACTCACCATGCAACTTCCCCTTCCTCCAACATCCCACTTTACGTCTCTCAAGAAGAGTTTTCTTATTTTTTGGTTTCTGTTGCACCCTGTTTGAATTGCTGTCAGTGGAGGAGTTAGGACTGAAAGAGCGAGAGAGCCCTTATGTAAACATCCGATTATGAATGGCTCCATAACAAAACCTTCATAGGCCCTAAAAGCCCATTCTTCACTATATTGAATCAAATTGTAGGTGACTTTTTTTCCTATTAAAGGATCTGTTTAATGGTTCCCTACTCTGCTTTTTTTTAAAAGAAAAAAAAAGTGAAGTATAAAGTTTGTATCTCTGGACCCTAAAATTGACTGATACAGAATATTTTGTTGGGTGAGTCTGTTGCATGTGTCTGAGGAAAAGGGGGCACAATCAGGCAGTTGTAATCAAAGTGATTTCCACATGGGCCTCCCTTAGCATTCTTCTCCCTGCCCTTTGACCCCCTTCATCAGGCACAGGGCTTTAGGGAGTAGGTGGCATATTTACTGTCAAGTAGGGAAGGATGTTGGTTTGAACCTAACCATCTGACAAATTTGTTTTTTGTACTTTTTTTCTTTAAATAAGCCTGGCAAGTTCAATATATTCCAAGTATGAAACTGCTTTTCCCCATGAAAAGTGGCTTCATGCATATTTGATCTGTGTCACATTTCAACGCACTCTTGTTTTTCAGATATGAGTATCTGAGCAAATGAGTGGAAGTTTGTGATGCTGGATTTTATCCCCAGAGATTCTGTTTTAATTTGTCTGGGTAGGCCTCAACATCAGTATTTTTAACCAACCCCCACCTAGTAATTGCTCATATAATTAGCAGGAAATAGGTACTATTATTTCTCTCTCCTTCTATGGTTAAGGACACTGAGAACAGGGAGGGCTACTAAATTTGTGTAAATTCACATTGGTTTCAGTCACAGAAATGAGACTTGATTTGAGCATTTTGCTCCAGAGATCTTTGTGGAGTCAGACAGATGGAGAGATAGAGGAGACAGATGGTCGTGACAGACAGTTAGAGCGTCAAAAGGTATGTTGCAGAAAGAGGGAAAACCCAATTCCCATAATCCCTGAAGAGTTTTACTCACTTCAGCTTTGAATTTAATTGAATTTATGTGTAAAATTTATATATTCACTTATATGACTGTCACATAAAAATTAAGATGATCTACCCAGGAATCTGTAATTTTTTATAAAAACTTATAAGGTGGACAGGATTAACACTTCCTAAGCATCTTTTCTATCTTTTCCATTTTCAGTTAATTTTGTAATTGAGATATTGTATTTTACAATTACTGAAGTAGTTGTTAGTATTCCACCTCTACCACACGCTTGCTTAAGTTTTCTTAATATTTAAAAAATTATAATTAGAGTCAACTTCCTTTCTTCTTATGTGCCAGTCACAAAGATTATCAATGAAGAAAAGACTATTATGAAGATTCATTACAGTGTCCAAGAGAAATGAAACCTATATACTGTGCCAAAATTAGGTGACACTCACAAAAATGATGTACCACACCAAGCATTGCCCCTCAACCCTTTGGTTAAGGACCTGGCTAAGTTGTATTCTTTAGATTCTTTCCTAAGAGTTGTGTAAAGAATTAACACTGACCCATTCCTTGTCAGCTACTTTTCCTGCCACTTTCACTTCCCATATTTAGAAGGCATTGGGCTTTTCCTTAAATAAAGGTCTTTGAATTTAAGAGAGAGGGAGAGAGAGAGGGGGGGAGGGAGAGAAGTGTGTACCATTAGGACAGTGTTAAAAATCCACGATTTGTGAAGTAAATTGCAAGTAAAAACTAATGAGGTTCTAGTTCTCAAGAATAAATTTTCTACCTTCTCTGAACTTTCTCCATGGGGACAGAGTAGGGGTCAGTCAGAGACAGCAATAGTTTGCCAGGACATATGCTTTTGGGCCCATTTCTTTCTGCTTGTATTTCATACATGATGACTATTTTGTTTTATATTTTCCTTTTAATTTTCTGATTTTTATTTCCACTCTTTTTTTCAATCTTAACTTGAAAATATGGGGCCAGAGCTATAGTCCAGCGGGTAGGGCATTTGCCTTGTGGCAGCTGGACCCAAGTTCGATTCCCAGCATCCCATATGGTCCCCTGAGCACCACCAGCAGTAATTTCTGAGTGCAGAACCAGGAGCAACCCCTTAGCATTTCCAGATGACCCCCAAAATAAAATATACGTAATTGGTTTGTATATATTAAAACCAATACATATAATTAGTTTGAATATTATATATTTTTGTAGTATAGTAACATCTTATGCCTTACTTTTTTAATTTATAATTTTTAAAACTATATTTTATGATCAGTTTATCTTCTTTAGTCTTCTATCATTTTCTCTTATGTGTTTCCCTACTCATAACTTCTCCCATATTTATTTTTCCCTATTTTTATGATATTTGAAACTTCTCTACTTTACTTATTCTTTTTAAAATAATGTTTTTGGGGCTAGAGAGAGAGTGCAGGGATAAGGAGACCAGGGCTCAGTCGCCAGCACTTCATGTTGCTCCCTAAGCAACCCCAGGAATCAGCCCAGAGCAGCTCCAAATGTCCCCATTTTCTCCCCAAAGTCGTATTTTATATTTACGTAGTTTGTCTCTTCTCGGACTGAATCTGTGTTATGAACAATCTATTAGATTTTTTTTATATCTTATTGATGTTTTTAGTTCCTTACCAAGTATCATGAATCTTTTGACTGCCAACTTCTGCAAATTGAGCTTTAAAAATAATAGATGCGGCTTGGCAATATTGCTATACATATATTTATTGGTTTTCAATCCTAGCCTTAGCTGTTAGGATTTTCCCTTTTAAAATTATGATATTGAGTGCCTGGAGCAATAGTACAGCAGGTAGGGTACTTGCCTTGCATGTGGCCAACCCAGGTTCGCCTCAAACACTACATATGGTTTCCCGAGCCCCACTAGGCATGATCCCTGAGTGCATCACCAGGAGTAAGCCCTGAGCATTGCTGGGTGTGGGCCCCAAATTTAAAGATTTGTGATATTAATTATAGAACGCAGTGTTTGTCTTTATATTTGAGTAGGATTGACATATACTTCAAGAAACACAATCTGTCATCTTTTTATACATACACTAGAGTGCTTTTTGAGGTTTTTTAGTTTGTTTTTGGGTTGGTTGTGATTTTAGAGCCACACCCACCAGTGCTCAGGGCTTGTTCCTGATTCTGCACTCAGGGATCCAGGAAACACATGGGGTGTCACAGATTTGAACCTTGATTGGTTGCATGCAAAAGCAAGAGGCCTACCCATTGTACTGTCTTTCTGGTACCCTGAGGCAGGATTTTCAGATGTCTAATGACTTCCTGGATAAGATTTTAGTAAAATATTTCTGAGAAAGTTAAGTTTGAATTGGTGCTAGCTAACTTTTCCAAAATACTGCAGTCAGAGTCTTCAGGGGTAAGAGACCTGATTGATATACTTGCTCTTTAAGTTAATAGCCCAGAAAATAGGCAGGGCGATGGAGTCTTCACTGCCTTCATTATAATTACTGCCCAAGGAACGATAGGGGTATGCCACTACTTTCTGATTTTTATGGTAACTATGTTCGCTTTCATTTTTTATCCCACCTGCGGACATCAAGAATTATATTCCACTTACCTCTTTCAAGGAGGTTTTGAATTTTCCTACTTTGATGGGCACAACTATTTTCTTTAGCTATAGCAATTTCCTAACAATTTTCAGTTATAAATAATTTCCCTAAATGTTATTTAACTTTCATTTTTAAACTAGTGGTAAAATACAATACTTCTCGTTCCATTTCACTGACTACTATGAATAATTGTTTGATAGTTTCCCCCCCAACAGTCTCCAACCCTAACCTGTTAAATAGCACTTTGTCAGGAGTTTAAATTCAGTGAAAAGAGGTAATGTTTGCATGGTTTAAGCGGTAGTTTCATGAAGTAAGTCCCTCCTTGAAATCCTCTGGGAATTCTTCCTTCTTTAGATCAAAATTCTACATCTGCTGCAAATGGGGGTCCAATAAATCATTTAACTTTGCCTAATAATCTTTAAGAAAACCATCAGATCCCTGAGTTTAACCAGCTTTGAGTTTATTTATGACTTCTGCTATTGCTGCTGCAGTCAATGGTAGAGTCCCTTAAGTTTGTTTTAGATCATTATTAATATGTTCCTAGTCAGCCAAATCAACAGAAAGGTAAATACCTCCCAATACAAAGTATTTTTCAAAAGTTAAGCAGGTTTTGGTAAAATCCCCAAACCTTATTAATCTTTTACAGATGACAACTCCTATATTGCTGATGATTAAAGATGCCCGGGGTTACAGCAGGGTTTCAGGCTCACAGCCCATCTCTCTTTTTCTTGATCTTTCAGTAAAATCCTAATGCTAGACTGGTGACTTCACAATCATTTCCTTGGCAAAAGATTAATATCACAAACACAGAGGAAAAGAGCTTTACATACACACAAGTGTCTTTAATAATGGTGGGAAAAAACAGGATACTACTGGCAGTGTAGAATGCTTTTTTTTTAAAACTCTTTTTTCCCCTTATCATCCCACCCCGAGCCTAAGTGTAAAAGATCTGCTTTGAAAGTGCATCATCTTATAGATCAAAGACTTAAGAGAAAATGACAGTAATAAAGCTCTTCCCAACATCCTAGGAATAAATGGGAGAAATTCCTCTAGGACAGCTAGAAATACATAAGTACAGAAATATGCAACTGTGTTGAATGCATTATTTGTATTCCTTATGTACACGACTGAGAATTATGTCAGATTTTAAGGAATTGTGTTAAATTTGATGCTCCATCACATTTTTTAAGAGGTCTATCATTTCCCTTGGTTCTTTTTGGGTTGTTAATTTGATCACTTGCTTGCTTGCTTTGGGTTGTTAAGTTGCCAAATTTTATTAGTGGGGGTGGGTCTCAGGTTTGGAAAGTTTCTTCAGGAAATTAAAAATTTAAACAATTAGTGCCAGAGGGACAGTGTAGTGGGCATGGTGTTGGCCTTGCCCGTGGCTGACCCAGTCAATCCTTAGCATCACATATAACGATCTTCATTGGGAGGGAGCCCCGAGCACAGCCAAGTGTGGCTCCCAACCTAAACAAATCCAAACACATTTAAGCAGTGGTCTGGGGGTTGGGGAGGCATGCAGGGGTTAAGTCACTTGAAGCAGCAGAAGCCCAATTCAGTACCCCACAGGGTCCCCAGGCATCAAAGGATGTTCTAGAATCCACTGCTCAAGCCCTGCTGGTGTGGCCCACTGCTTGGCTGCCAATAATTGCTATGGAGGAGCTCGTGACCTTCTGAACATTGGCCCCCAGTTCACCCCCACCCAAAAACAAAGCCAACCATTGTCTCATGCTTCTTCAGAATGAGAGCTAAAATAGTAAGTTACGGTTTCTAGTATTTTACCTGTAAAATAAAAAATAGCATGGCTATATTTTAGGTAACTCTCAAAAAGCACACCCTGAAATAAATCCTGAACAGCAGGTTTCAGAGAGTTCTTCATCAGGCAGCCAGTTTGTTTCTGTTACAACCAGGTGTGCTGAGAGAGCCCCACACATAGCTGGTTGCAGGGGCTAGGGGGGCAGGGTTCGCATACTGCTAAAGAAACAATGCATCACTGACAACTTCCATTCATCATCCCAGCCTTGGCCACGGGGAGAAGCTGGAAAGAATGGGCTCCATGTGCGTTCCTCTCGGGGAGGGACGTTTTGGGCTGAAACAGAGTGGTTGCAGCTTGGAGGACGCCCAAGTGGCACTGTTTGTCACTCAGACAAATGGTCTTGAAGCTTTACAGCCTGCCTGCGGTGGCACGGGATTACCCAACACCTGGCTATGTTTGCAAACATTGTTCTTCATTTAGTTATGGGAGCCTGGTGGAATCATCCAAACATCTTGTGGCAAGCTTGATGCAGCCATTTCTATCAATTTGGGGGTCATAGTTTTTCAGAGAATTTACCTAGATCATTGTTTGCAAATGATTTTATTGCCTTTTCTTTATTATAATTTCTCTTTTCTCTTTCCACCTCCTATCCCTTTTAAGTTTTCAAAGATTAAAAACAGCCAGAATCAGAGTTTTTCCTTCTTTTTAACCAAAAGGCTAGGTCCAAGTCAGCAAATGCAGTGACAGATCAAAAACCAATTCAGTTCCACAGATTAAATTACTCAGATTAGGGAATTTGAAGATGATTTGGGAAATACAGACCATATCAGTACTCTAAAGGATGTGAAATATATCCTGATAGCACTTTGATTTTGGAATAAGGTGAAATAGTACTGTGTTAAGGTTTGTCCGAGAGATAATTAATAAAGGAAGTATTACTTTTTCCCTCCAGATATCTGTATTCTATTTAAAAACTAAAGAGCCAAAAAGGCAATAAAGCCTCCGTGAAGCCTTTATGGGGAAAACTCCACCTTGCAGAAGTCATGAACAAGGTGGCTGAACTGCAACGTGAGATCAATAATTGCGCACACATACTGGTCACAGAGAGTACCGGTTCCTGTGGGCCTGCAGTTGACCACTTTGGCAGACAGACATGGGTGTTTTCCTGTGTCCGTTGGGGATGTGTGTGTGCGGTGTGTGTGTGTATATGTGTATGTGTGTGTGTGTGTGTGTGTGTGTGTGTGTGTGTATTTTGCTGGTGCATCTTAGCTTCTAATGATTGAAAATTTGGCTTCCATTGTTTATAGAGAGGAAAAGCAATCTGAACTGTCAGCTTTAATATTACCTAAACTTGCATAGAATATGGTAAAATAATGCAATGTTTCTTAGGTCTGTTTTATATTTTCCAGGCAATAGATCAAATCAGTTCAGGTTCATATTTAGTTCTTTAATAAGCTGACACAGTGTGTTGGCAGTAAAATGAGAATGCCCTTATAACATAGAAGTGCCGCGATAGGCAAAGTTGCTATTTGTCTGTTTATTAGCTAGAGATCTCTGAAGAACTGCGCTTGGTGCTCTCAATGGATAAACTGAGATTGTGACTATCCGTCTTCACTTCTCTCTTATAATCTCCATTTGATATCTTTGCCCTGTTATAAGTCCTTACTCCTTAATTTATAAGTATCTTTATATACCAAATCTATATTTTGGGAAGAACTAATAAATCTTCCTTATGCCTCTTATGCCACTCGCTAATTCCTGAAATGTGTTCCCCCCCACCCCCCACTATCTCTTGAAACACACTCATAAAACTGCCTCCCTTTCCTTCCTTCTTTAGCTTTTTATTCCATAGTCTTCCGAGACAAGCTGCCCCGGACCTCTGACAGCCTGGCAGCCCCAACCCTCAGACTTCCCCCTTGCTTCCTTCTTTTTTCCTCTTCATTGGGCTTTTTCCCTACTTGCCATCTTTTCTGTCTTTCTGTGAATTGTCTTCTCCTCCCCATTCAAATGTAAACTCTCTGAATTCAGGACTTGGTACTTCTATCTGCTGAGTCAGAAACAGTGCCTGGCGTATAGCAGACACTCCATAAATAAGGGTTCAGTGAATGGATGAAGTCCTAGCTCAGGGCTTCTTTTGTTATACAACAAAGGACTTGTTTTCAGAATGTGTTTGAATTTGGGGCACGGATGTCTTCCCTTCCTTTACCCCTGCATCTTCTGAGAAAGGGGGCGGTGCTGAATTAATGTGACCTGGAGCCATTTGCCACATTGTATCCAATATCAGAGCAGTTAATACAGGGCTAGACTCAGCCAACGGGCCATTTTGAAGACTCCATGCTGGATTTCTCTTAACTACCCCCACAAACCATGGTCCGGCTTCTGACTTTGTCTGATTCTGGACCACTCCTTTCCCTGCTTTTTTGTATTGTTAGAAGCACGGATTTTAATTTAAATGACTTTAACCTTTTCAAATAATTTAGTTTGTGGGCTATGAAAACCATCAGGGCTCCCCGCCTATTGGAAGCTATAAAAATCAAAACGAAACAATTGTGTGGGCTTGAGACATTTCCATTTGCTGCACTTGCTGTCCTGGTGATCATGACATAAATCTATTGCGCCCTGCCATTACTTTGCCGGGTTTCAAGAACATCCAGTGCTTGTCTGATGTTAAATTTTACTGCCCATGAAAGCAAGCATCACCTCGGTCATGGCCAGTTAAGCAGTATCTTTTACGGTGGACTTCTGCATATCTGAAACCCACCCATCCAAAGCCAGAAGGCATGCCAGTGGGGAGAGATTTTATTCTGCCATGTTTCTTTCGGGGGGAGATCAAGGGTGAACTCCAATTCATAGAATTACTGCTGTCATTTTTCAACTGGCTTAGAGACTTCGTGGATCGAAAAATACAGTGGCTCCTAAATGATTTCTGATATGCACAATTCTAGTGTGCGGTTTTTTTTCTTTTTAAATTTTCAGCATGTGGCTCAAAGCTTGCCAGAAACCATCTCGTCAGCCACTGACAGCAGATTAGAAATCTTCCACGATGGTTTCCATCATTTCTTTGAAGGCTGGTCATTCATGTAAACTGCCTATATCTGTCCCTCTCCAAGACAAATTTGCAGACACTTCTTCCTTACGTTTTGCTCTTTTCTTTCAGTGTGGGGCTCACCTGGGACACATCTTTGATGACGGACCTCGGCCAACTGGGAAAAGATACTGCATCAATTCCGCTTCACTGTCTTTCACACCGGCAGGGAGCAGCAGTGCTGGCGGGGGACAGTGCGGTGGGCGGCCCAGCCCAGGCAGACAAGAAGGAGCTGTAGAGTTATGGAGAGGATGGAAGCAAGGGCAACTTAATGCACAGCTTGTTAATGAAAGTCGAAATTGTCTAAGATATATTTTTAAAAGCATAAAGGCCTATTTGTGCTATTAATATTTTTTCTTCTTGCTGAAATAAAGATCCTGGCCATTCATATATTTTGCTATAGACTAGATCCAGAACTGTTTATAATTTTAGTCAATGAAGATAGCTTTGGAAAACCTCTGTCACAAGCCATTCATTTGGCGTGATTTTTTTTTCCCAGCACATAACTTCTTTTTTGTGATTCCACCCTGCCCCCTTCCCCACTGCTTTGCTTTAGAGACAGCTGATACTTGTCCTTCAGATATGAAAATCAAGATCTGTGCGGCATAGAGACGCAGAGCTTGAAGTGTAGGGCACCCAGGCCCAGGAGGACCGTGGCAGGGAGGTTTCTGTGCAGGATTCAGCTTAGATGAGGAGGGACTAAAGTCTCAGAGGATTTCTCAGTTCGGTGGAAGGTCTGAGCTAAGGTGGTTTATTCTCGCTAAAAGGGTGTGAAAGTCTAAAATCTTTCCTTATGTTAAATTATTGCCAGATCTGCGAGGGCTCACCCAGTGTCGTGGTAAGGTAAACATTACTGCTTGGCTAGGCCTTGACTGTACGGATGTTCTATTTTCTGTCTTGGATAACCGTGGTGTGGAAGATGACTGCAACGTGGAGCCACATTTTGCCCAGAGTTCACAAAGAACACCTTCATTGCATTTGCTGAGTGTCCCTTCACACCTAAGCTCACCTATAGGTAGATCAACATTTTGGCGCAGTCCACTGTGTAGAGTAAAATGTTGGGAATGACACACTTTAAGGTGGAGAAAACAAGAGAGTGGAACGGCTGTCACAATGATGGCCGTGGACCTGAGGTATCCAGGGCTGAAAGGAAACTTGTGTCTGGCGGACACTATCTGTTGGGAATCTTGAATGCTACCTCCTCTGAAATGCATTTTTTAAAAAGTGTTTTTATAAATCTTTGATAGTCTTTTTTTTTGTGAGCCCAAACGACAGAGCACTCCAGTGCACACATGCAAGAAATAAAGAGGGAGTAAAGTAAAGACAATTGAACAAAATGTAAGAGATTGAAAAGAAAGGTTGTGACCATTTAAAATGTTAGTACATCTTTGTCTCTACAAATACTCTCTGGTGAGGCTCTTTGTTATGGTTAGACTTTGCCAAGTCCTTTCCAGTTCACACTGAGGAATCCCCGACATTTCCCAGCCACCCAAGGATCCCTCTTTTGGCGGGGGGCTAAAGAACTAGGTTTTTCAGGAAGTATATTTCCATCTGCACACCAGCGGGTGCACACACCGCCCCTTTCACATCAGATTCAACTCTGGACTGGGGTCTTACCCTGGTCCATGGAGAGGAACCACAGTGTTGAGTTAGGCAAAGAATGAGGGGCTTCTCTCACCTCAGGCTGTGTCCTCATTGTTTCTGCAGTTGTATCTAAGAGATTGAGATTTCCTTAAAAACACCCTTTCTAGGACTAGAGAGAAAGCACAGCAGGTAAAGCCTTGTACGTGAGCAGACTGGACTTGATCCCTGGCACCGCATATATGGTCCCAGATCACCTCCAGGAGTGATCCCTGAGTGCAGGACCAGAAGTAAGCCCTGAGCACAGCCGGGTGTGGCCCAAGAACCAGGAAACAAAAAGACACCTTTTAATCCTTAGTTTTTCTAAACTTTAGGAATACCAGTTTTTCTTCTGTCACATTTTCAATCAGCAACTTTAAGAAAAATATAACATCTATGGGGAAAAAAAAGTAGAGTGTTTGCATGTGGTTTAATTCCATATTGCTTTTAGAGTTTAAGTGATATCAAATTTCAGTATATTTCTGTCTTACGTTAAAGAAATATATTACCAAAACGTCAGTGAGCAATAATGTCAGTTGTCGAAGCACGAGATTTATTTTTGCAGGATATGGAGCGCAATGGACTGAGTCAATACGGCGAGGTGTATGTGATCTGTGGGAGCTGCATGGGACTTTCCCTCTGCTCTGGGGACCTCACTGCACCTTGAAAAATGCAGGTTTCTGCTGGTGTGTAAAATGTAGGTCAATGTAGTGATGCTGAATGGATCAGAAGGAAGCAGCTGTGTGTATTGCATTAGAGAACATTTTCATATGTTTAAACTTTTCACTTCTTAGATGCATTTAAATACTTGATGCACATGACATATCAATTTAAGAGCCTTTCCATGTTAATTGAATTGAAATGCCTTGCTTTAAACACAGAATATAATGAAAGAGATTATCATTGGTTCTGAAGGTCAGAGATTATTTTTGTCTTGGATAACTTTGTAATAGTTTTCTCCAATCAAAACTTTTGGAAAATGACATGGAATTTTCATGAGAAAAACCCTTTTCTTATGTTAATTGTATACAGAAATGATGCAATAAAATTTCTTTGTAAAAATGTTGTCTTCTCTGACTTGACGACTCCTCTGAGCTTTAGCACAGAGACAGGAATCACCCATTGGAGCTGGCTGTGGGTGACTCTTTCTGCCCCCTTCTCCAGCCTAGTTTGTATAGAGGACCTTTTATCTGATGCAGCCTTGGCAAGCAGGGCTCTGAGTGTCCGGTGGAATCCATGCTTCCATATCCCGGGTTCCTGAAAGGCCCCCCGGGATCAGCAAGATTGGAGGAAAGGGAAGCATTTGCAGAGTTATTCAACCTTTACCTCACCTCAGCAAAATCTTCAGCTTGTGTATGTTTTTGTGCTTAAAATAATGGGCTTTGGGGAGTTCCATAATAATAATTTTAAGGATAAAAATGCAGGAATGATACCAGGCTGCTGCCTAGGCTTCTGTAAAAGAATTTGACAGGACAGTTACACTCTTGTCAAAGGATTGGTCCGGGGAAATACACTCAGGGATGAATCCACAGAATGTAGAAGAGTATTTGTACAGTACTGTTTATGGCTGACATTCACAATATTAAGTTTTTTAGTTGCAGTGTTGATTTGTTTAAGGAGGAGAAGCCGTGATAGAGATGAGGACTTTTGTATTTTCTTTCTTGGGGGTACACCCGGCAATGCTCAGGAATTTCTCCTGGCTCTGTACTCAGGAATTACTCCTGGCGGTGCTTGGGGGACCATATGGGATGCCGGGGATTGAACCTGGGCCGGCACAGGCCGCCTGTGAGCAAGGCAAACGCCCTACCCGCTGGGCTATCGCTCCGCCCCAGGACTTTTGTATTTTCAACTAACTCTTTAAATCATTGCCCTAGGATCCTGTGGTTCACAGAACAATAATTCATGGGGGTGGGGGAGTCTTGGCACAGTGCTTCTCAAGAGTATGGACCCCACACTGCAGTGTCAGTTTCATAGGGGAACTCACTACATATCACGAGGTGTCAGCCCTCTTCCAAACTTACTGAATCAGAAATTCGGGAGTGGGGCCAGAATAATAGTACGTTGGGTAGGGCATTAGCCTTGCAAGCAGCTGCTCCAGGCTTGATCACCAGTGTTCCATATGGTCCCTTAGTCAGCTCTCTTTCCCATCTCTTCTACTTCCTTTCACCTGTCCCTTTCATCATCATGCTCATGGTAGTAAAAAAAATTTTTTTTGGGTCAACACCCGGCAATGCTCAGGGGTTTCTCCTGGCTCTGCACTCAGACATTACTTCTGGTGGTGCTCAGGGGTACCACATGGGATGCCGGGGATCGAACCCAGGCCGGCATGGGCTGGCCGTGTGCAAGGCAAACGCCCTACCCGCTGGGCTTATTGCTCCGACCCCAGTAAAAATTTTTTTAATAATTCATCAAGAGATTTTTACAAAGGTGCCTGAACCCAATCGTGTCTGAATTAAAAACTATTAACCTTGATCTTTTTTTTTAGGCTTAACATAATAATAATTTTTAATATTTAAAATTTTTTCTTGGCTTTAGGGTTTGCTTTGGTTTGAGCTTTTACCTTTTTTAATATTTATAAAAATATTAATAGAATATTAATAAAATATTTCTTTTAATATTTTATCTCACGGTAGTATCACTGAGAGATATACAATTACAAAGATGTTCATGTTTGGGTTTCGGCCATACAGTGTTCCAGCACCCATCCCTCCACCAGTGCCCATTTCTCACCACCAATGTTCTCGATTCCCTCCCCCTGCCCGAGCCTGCCTCTATGGCAGGTTCTTTATCTCTTTTCTCTCTTTCACTTTCAATCTCTCTTTCTCTCTTCCTTCTGTTACTCATTGTGGATTGCAATACATACATTTAGAGGTTATCATGTGTATCTTTTTCCTGTATTTAATTCTCAGTTCTAGGTTGGTATTAGCACTTTTGACAATTACTAGCACAATGTTCCCTTCTCTGTCTTACCTAACCTCTGACTCCCACATGTTTGTGGTAATTTCCACCTTTGACAAGACCTTTGACAAGACCTCCTGATCCATGATTCGCCTGACCTTGGATATCGGTATCATTTTATATATATATATATATATATATATATATATATATATATGTATAATGACTCTCAGACATGGGGCAGAGCTGCTACTTGCTCTCCCAGTGCCCAGCTGCTCGTGAGGCGCCGGGAGGCATGGTGGGTTCTAGCTTTGGCCTGCCACCTCAGCAGAACCTCACAACGAGCCAGACCACCCTCCCATACTCCATGGGGCCCGCCATTTTCCACATCTGGACTTCCTTCTCGTCACAACTCCACCCAGCAGACCAGACTATCACAGCCCGGATCATTGACAGCCACCCTGCAGCACTTTTTTCAATCCGGCCCAGGCATGCTGAACCAGAGACTCTCAGACATGGGGCAGAGCTGTTACTTGCTCTCCCTGTGCCCAGCTGCTCGTGAGGCGCCCGGGAGGCATGGCGGGTTCTAGCCCTGGCCTGCCACCCCAGCAGAACCTCACAACAAGCCAGACTACCCTCCCCTACTTCATGGGGCCTGCCATTTTCCACATCCGGACTTCCCTCTCGTCACAACTCCACCCAGCAGACCAGACTATCACAGCCCAGTTCGCACAGCAGCTAGCGGCCGCTCAGTTCATCAATAAATGTTTTATTTAGAGGTGACTACAACAGTATGCCACCCGCACGGCAAGCCTGGCAAGCTGCTCGTAGTAATGATATGCCAATTACCAGTAACATATATATTTGGTCATTCCCGTGACCTAATATAATTGTTTGAGGCTCTTTATGTTCCTGGAGCAAGCAGATGCCTTTTGGGTTCTACTAGCATGAGACAGGGCATATAGAGATATTACTGGTGCCCGCTCTAGCAAATAGATGATTAACGGGAAGATAGTGATATATATATATATATATACATATATATATACATATATATATATAAATAGCCTTGATATTAATAATGAAATGACTTCTAGAAGATGCCAACAGAGCAAAACCACAAAGGGTTGTCCTTGGATTAGGCGTTCTTATGTTCTGTACTGACTTTACACAACACAGCTCAGACTCCAAAGCTCCTGGGTATGTCATGTGGATAAGCGGCTTTCATGGAATCACTAGAGAAGAAGGACATAGTCATCTGAGCCTTATCAAGTCAGGTCCTCAGGTTTTTGTAAGAAATTTTTTTCTCCAGTTTTTAGCTTGGTTACAAAACCATACTAACTCCAGTTTGAATGTGTATACCAGAAAATTTCAGGAGGAGGATTGCAAACTTTGATTAAGCCATTCTTATTTCAAAGCTTGTGTTTCTCCTGCACAGTCTACTACACTGCCCCAAGCCAACATGTATTTGCCCATATTATCCTCCACCTTGAGCAAAAGCCTGAGAGATTTTCAGGACTAAGCTACAAGGCTAAGCACCTAATAATTAGGAAGTGCTTACACTAGCTCTTAATGTAACAGAATAAGATGCAGAAATCATCAGAAAGCAGAGAGAAGTTGTCTGCTTTACCCAAGAGAGTTGAAAGCCCCAAGGTCTGTAATCTCATCCCAGGTCTTCTGTGGAATGATACTGGGTGTTAAGTAACTTCTATCAGCCAGGAAGGATCTTGATCTGTTAATTCTCATATGAGGTGGGCTCTTATTTCAGGTTTACAGTTGGTGCCCCTATACCTCAGAGCAATTCAAAGACAAGTTGCAAAGCTAGAGCATGGCCAGGTTGTTCAAAGGCTTCAAAGTTTATACTTCCAATGCTGAACTGCCTCCACTGTAGACCCAGGCTATTTGGAAAGGTTTCAGTTGAAAGTGAGTTTTGCAGTGGAGCAAATGTGTCATTATTGTTTCTTTTAAGTTGATTGAGTTTGCCCTTTTAAAGGATATTCTGGGATCAAGAATATAGGTGTTTTGCATGCAGGATGCCTACATTGCATGATCTCAGAGCACTAGCAGGGGTGACTGAAGCATAGGCCCTGAGCACCCCTGGTGTGGCCCTAAAATAACTCAAAATGAAAAAGATGTACATATTCAAAAAGTATGGCTACGTTTCTTCAGAGAAAGCTAATTAATTATGCATCACTTATTTTTTTTTTTACTCTTAAGTGATTGATCATTTCATTTTCCTCCAAGGGATAAAATCCTTTTTTTTTTTTTTTGCTTTTTTTTGGGTCACACCTGGCAATGCTCAGGGATTTCTCCTGGCTCTGCACTCAGGAATTACTCCTGGCCGTGCTCGGGGAACATATGGATGCCGGGATCGAACCCAGGCCGGCACACCCGGCCTCGTGCAAGGTAAACGCCCTACCCGCTGGGCTATCGCTCCAGCCCCGATAAAATCCTTTAAAGTTTAAAAAAAAAATCCTTTAAAGATTTTAACAACCACAAAATAAATGCTATTAAAAACTATTTCTGGATCAAGTTGGATAAAAAGAATAGAGGTGATACTATGCAAGTATTTGATCAGATGAGCCTTTATTTTTGCATAGTTCTACTCTGTTAAAGATGTAGAATCCTGCACATGGGGATTCGGACTTCCCATCCAAGGTCACTGTCAGTGAGACTTCATCTCCAGTTGAAGACAGGAGGAAAGGGGCAGATTTCTGCAGGCTCTAACTAGGCTCCAAGCGGGTCCACAGGGCATAAGATGGGCCCATCCCAGGAACACAGGAATAAAGAGGTTTGTTTCTGTTTGATTACAATTCATGACAGATTGATAACTGCAAAGGCATTCAGACTTGGTCTTTCACCCCCCTTCTCTTTAACACTACAGCTTGTAGGACTCAGCAGGCATCTGGTGTTTGTTAGATGACTGTGTTGCATCATCCTTGTGATTGCTGGGGAACATCTCCTAGTATTCGAGCAATTGCAGAGAAGACTATGGGGCACTAAATGGCCTCATCCGGTTTACATCTTCATTACTGTGCTTCTCACAAACCTGCTTACATCTGGAAAGAATCTCTAGGTAAGCCTCTTGGGTTCTTTTTCTAAAGAGTAACTGTAATTATTAGGGCTATACCCAAATTCAACTTAGAATAGGTATGTGGCTGAGCTTCAGCCAAAATCTGTGCCTGTCTAAAAGAAATTTTCTTTCTTTTCTTCCTTCCTTTCTTTCTTTTTTTTTTAAATCCAATTACATAGGAGCGGTCTTTTTCTCTCATTTGGCCAGTGGGGTGGTTACTGGATCTCTATACCCAGGGGTTCTACAAATGCCTTTGGGGAAATGAAGGAGATTTAAAGCAAGAAAAGACCTTGAGGTCCCCCATGGACCTCTCTATAGATTTTTCTCTCAGTGTCAAATTCCAGAATTCTGATATAAGTTGGAGATCATGTCGCATTTTATAAATGCCAAGTCTTTTCCCCACTACACACCACCTCACGCTTGAATTTATCAAAGAAAAGCACCAGGATAGTGTTTATTTCTAATATTTCCTCTTATCCCACTTATACACACTACATCCATTCCACACATTTGTTGAGCACTTACCACAGTGCTAGACACTGTTCAGCTGACACCTTGCAATGAGCAAGCAGTGCATGCCGAATAGACAGACATGCAGCAAGTAGCACAGCACAAAGCAGGGAAATGTATGAAGTTAACAACAACGTGATCAAATACTTAGAAGCATTCAAGTGGAAAAGGAGGAATCATATTGTGGAAACAACATGTTGTAGAGAGCGTGGCCATCAAGAAAGGCTTCCTTTGGAGGTGGAAACTACTCTGAGTTTCAAAGAATATTCATTTCACATTCAAGGGAATAAGACCAGGTAGAGAAGAAGTAGTAAAACAGTAAGGGACTTGGGTGCATTGGAATTATTTTACATATATTCTGGTTACTTTAAAAGGTAATGGTTTGCCAAGTCTGTCTCATGTAAGGTGACTTTTTTGTTTTTCTCGCCTCTCTTTTTAAAAAAAATCTTTTAGTTTCAGTAAAAAGTATTTAATATAATATAGAATATAAATAAATATTCATAAACCATTTATTACACACTATTTATTATGAATACACATTTATGCAGAAAGAGGAGCCTCCTACGGAAGGTTTTACAGTCATTTCTGCCTTTTCTTTGTCAGCACCCTAAGGAGAAATATAAGACATCTTCAAGACTTCAGGTTGCTAAGACTTTTGTGTCTGAGTCCACCTTTATTCTCTCTTTGCTGGAGGGCAGGCCAATAGGAACCCTTCCAAGCTCTGCAGCAGCTGCCAAGTTGGTATAGAGGAGAGAAGACAGTTCTTCTCTTTAGATAGATAGAAGAACTGTCTTCTCTTCTCTATCCTTCCAGACACCACAATGCAGCCAGTGACTTCAGCAAGTCTAGATCTGGTTCTATGATTTCATCAGCTCTAGCACATAACACAAATGCACATGCTCTTTAGCATAAAATAACCTTTCTGCCTCTTCTAAGTGGTAGATTCCTCATCTTTCTTATGAAGCATGTCCCAATGCACAGGTGGATTCCCGTTATCATCTAC